>JAAMXY010000780.1:0-20097 GCA_019677205.1 Pinguiococcus pyrenoidosus
AAAAGCTGAAAAGCGGAAAAAGCGGAAAAAGCTGAAAAGCGGAAAAAGCTGAAAAGGTGAAAAGGTGAAAAGCGGAAAAAGCGGAAAGCTGAAAACAAGGAGGCTGGAAACGAGGAGTACAGGAGTACCTGATGGGAGGTACGTACGCGAGGTACACGGGCTCGTTCTTGCTCACCACGTCGACAGGCCCGCGTCATAGGCTGGTTTCCGCGGCCAAAGGACAGCGACGAAGTTCCGCTGCAAGTTGCCCGTGGCACAGTTCAACAAGGAATGCGAGTGACGCCGCCCAATCTGGCCATAATACCGCCCGCGCCGGCGAAACTTGCTTCGGGGATGTTCCGTGCCGCTCTTGGTTGCGGCACCGAAACCTCTACGGTCACCAATCCCCGCCGTGTCCATCCGTCGCCCGGCGGGTGCTTGGGCCAATTGCGTGGCCTCTGGTTTCAATTGCATTCCTCGCTGTCACCCCCATTGGCTTGCTGGTCCCGATGGCCTTCGCCCGCGCTCCAAATCCGAGCTGTAGTTGTAGGCGGCAGGTCCAAAACCGCCTCGAGGGAGGCGCCTAGCTGGGGCCTCTGCACGCACCGAAGCTGTCCGAAGTCCGTCGTGCGCGCGCGTTGCCGCCACTCCTTTGCGCCGATTGGGCTCCCGTGCTGTCCCAAAGGCCCCGTACGACTCTGTGCGAGCTGTGCGACGCGAAAGTAAGCGCCAGGGACGCCAGTTCGGGGCGCGCTTGGAAGTTTGAAGCAGTTGCGTTCTCTCCACCACACGCGTCGCGCTGCGCCGGCGGTCGGTCGCCATGGACGTCGACCACGAAGAAGAAGAGTACGAGTACGAGTACTCCGACGATGACGAGCAGGAGTACGAGTACAGCACCGACGACGGAGAGGACGCCAAGCCGGCCTCGGAGAAGATCTCTTCGAGCCTCCGACGCCACTCGAGTCTCATCGAGATGGAGTACAGCATCATCGCCACCTCCGAGCTGCGCTGCCTCATGAGCGAGATGCTGGCGGAGATCTGCCCCGTGCTGGAGATCTCCCAGGAAGGCGCGTACCACCTCATGTCGAAATTCGGCTGGGACCGCGAGAAGCTCTACAACAAGTACTACGAGGGCACGAGCGACCTGAAGGAGGAGCTCGGCATCTCCGATCTTTCCATCCCGCCGGTGGAAGGCCCGGACAGCATCACATGTCGCATCTGCTACGAAGAGGTGCCGCCCTCCGAGGCGGTGCAGCTGGCCTGTAAGCACGCGTTCTGCGTCGACTGCTACGGCGGCTACCTGAACAACAAGATTGGGGACGGCCCGGCGGCGGTGTACGCGAGGTGCCCGGAGGCGAAGTGCAACTGCCTGGTGCCGGAGGCGCTCTTCCAGCGGCTCCTGACGCCGGACAACCTGCGCAAGTACGAGCGCTACCTGCTCAGCTCGTTCGTCGACATCTCCAAGAACATGCGCTGGTGCCCCGCGCCCAACTGCGACAAGGCGGCGCGCGGCGATGGCGCTGTCAAGGACGTGTCCTGCGACTGCGGCCGCTGGTTCTGCTTCAAGTGCGGCGAGGACGCCCACTCGCCGGCCTCCTGCGACCACCTCGCGCTGTGGCAGGAGAAGTGCCAGAACGAGTCCGAGACGGCCAACTGGATCATCGCCAACACGAAGAAGTGCCCCCAGTGCCAGACGCGCATCGAGAAGAACCAGGGCTGCAACCACATGACGTGCAGCCGCTGCAAGCACGAGTTTTGCTGGATCTGCATGGGCTCGTGGTCCGACCACGGCACCGCCACGGGCGGATACTACAAGTGCAACCGGTTTGATGCGAACAACGCGTCTGTCGACCAGAAGGAATCCGACCGCGCGAAGCGGGAGCTGGATCGCTATCTGCACTACTACCAGCGGTACCACGGCCACCACAGCGGCGAGAACTTCGCGAAGACGCAGCAGGACCACCTAGATCAGCGCATGGCGGAACTGCAGGAGACCTCTGCGGCGTCCACGTGGATCGATGTGCAGTACCTAAAGATTGCTCAGGAGCAGCTCATCGAATGCCGCCGCGTGCTCAAGTACACATACGTGTATGGTTATTACATGCGCGACGGGACGTCAGAGAAGGAACTCTTTGAACACCATCAGCAAAATCTTGAGAAGTTCACGGAGCACCTAAGCGGATTGACGGAGAAGAAGCCTCAGGACATCGATCGGACAGAAGTTGTAAATTATACCCGGGTGACCAATCGGTACCTGCGCAATTTGTTGAAAGCCATCGATGAGGGACTTGACGGTGACATGGACGAAGGGAAGGAAGCGAAGGGTCCGTAGGCCCCGGCGTGCCCTTCCCTGGGCTGTGCCCCCGGTGCGGTGAGCTCGGCTGCAGGACGATGTTTCTGGTGGGTGCCTCCACTGCTTCCTCTCCGTGCCACGCCTCGAGAGGGCCAAGGCCTTGTGACTGCGATCCTGGTGCAGTGCGAGTGACTCAAAGTGTGGGCGAAGATGAATATAGTGAGCTCAACGTCAGTGTATTTTCATAGCAATCTGCTCTCAGGCGTTCCCCAATCGCTCATGCCGTCTATTCCACCGTGGAAGCCTGCCGGTGCACGCATTCTCACGCGCTCCTCCGAGATCTGTAGAACCTCCGCGTCTGCCGGAGATCCCTTCGCGCGCCTCGAGGGGCAAATACATATGCGGATTCTTCAGGTCTTGATGGCTCCTCTGAACTCCTGAACAAGATCAGCGCAGGACGCGCTGTCTTCCGCCGCCTCTACCTTCTCTACTAGACGGCGTGCGTGATCACCCTCCGCTGCACTGAGCAGCGAGGCATTCAGCCCGAACCGACCCGACCGCGACAGCGCATCAAGCCAACCTGCTATCAGGAGCGGCTCGTCGCCGTCCAGCTCTACCGGAAAGTCCCCTCCCGCGCATTCGGATACCTCTGCAGAGCAGAATTTGGCGAACAGCACCTCGACAATCTCCCCCAGCAACGTCGCTTCCATGTCAAACTGGAAGAGCCTCGCGACGCCGGCAGGACCGATCAGCTCCAGATACTGCCAGCGCTCCACCGCAGTCCTGCAGCGCCGCCGCCAGTCCCGCGAAAACTCCATCGACGTCTTGGGTGGGTGCGTCGGCACGCCGACCTGCATCTTTCGTTTGCCGCCCTTGCGGCGTTGGGTACTACGGCCCGCGTGCGCGCGAGCCGTCCCACCATGTGCCCAGCCTCGCTTGCTCTCTCGAAGCGTCATCAACTCCTTCGACGACACCGGCGTCAGAGACGCACAGGCGACCATATTTCTACGCACACGGAAAGTGAAAGGCCGTGAGCCGAAAGACAATCCACCGAACCCTAGACAAGGGTGGACGCAGCATCGCCATTACGTACCGAAACTCTTCGTAGTCTTTCGCTTGATGGATCGCTCTCTTCTTCATCGCTGCAGCACGCCGGAACGAAGAGGAAAACCGTAAGGTTGAGGCCACAGAGGCGGCAAAAGCCCGAGTGTCTCGAGGATACCGTCTTGCTTAACGTAGTTGTCGTCGAACGCGATGGCTTCCTCCAGCTCGCGAGCGAGCACCTTCCGCGACACCACATCGGCGCCCAAGCTCGACGACGTCATGGGGCAAGAGCGCACTGAGATGGCCCAAAGCGGCGCCAGGTCCGACGCTTCTCTTTGCGTCAGCCATTGCACAGCCGAGAAGCGTTCGCGTCCGTCCGTTTCGCTTTTTCAAACGAAAGCGAAAGTGAACGAAAACGATCGAAACAGTCTGAAGTTCTTCGATGAGAAGTTTCGAAAATTTTGATAGGGATCGATCGTCGCACACACCAAAGTGAGATGGTAAAATGTTCTTTTGCCAACTGTTCCTGAACTACAGCAGCGTAAAGGCCGTCCATTGCGCCGCCACAGGAGGATGTGGCCTCTCCTGTTCGTGTTGGTCGCCACGGCGAGGGGGGCGTCCGAGGCAGACGCCATCTGTGGCGGCTTCCGCATTCATGTGGTGCAGCTGCCCAAGCCGTCGTTCTCGGTTATCCCCAACGCTACCAGCGTTGACTGGGACATCTGGGACCCGCACTACCAAGGTCCGGGCACGGTGGAGGTGTTCCGAATGCCGCCGAGGCCTCCCATTCGCTTCCGGACCAGGCATCAACCGCCGGACTTGAGCGTGCCGGCGGACGGGCCAGTGCCGGGCCTGGCCGGCGTGCCCTGCTCGTACATTCGGGCTGGGGACGTGTGGCACCTGCCGTGCATGTACCTCACCAACCTGGGCATGGGCAGTGTGCAGCAGCAGACGCTGACGCCGCTGGACTTCTACGACACCTACTCCTTCAGCTTGGACTGGTTCGTGCTTCGCTACATCTACAACAACTGTCACGAGGAGGATCCCGAGAAGGCGACGTTGTTCTTCCTGCCCTTGCCGCTCACGATGCTGTACAAGGGCTTTGCCTTCCACATGTTCACGGCGGAGGAGGTGTTGGGCTACTTGAGCCAGGTCAAGGCGCACCTGGAGGCCCTGGAAACCTGGAAGCGGAAAGGCGGCAGAGACCACTTGATCGTCGTGTCGAAGACCATCTACGACTTCCAGGATGTGAGGAAAGGCGCGGCCTACACGGGATTTCGGAACAGCGACCCGTTCTGGTCGCTCACCAATGTGTTCTCCATAGAGGGGCCCTTCCACCAACGCTTGATCAACATGCCGTATCCGACGTTTCTCCACCCGAGGTCCGACAGCGACGTCGACAACTGGCTCGCCCAAATCCAGGCGGCGAAGCGCAGCCGGAAGGCGATCTTGGCCGCTGGCAGCCGTGCGTCCAGGCGGCACCTCATCAAGGAGTGCTCAGCCGACAACGGCGCTTGCGACTACTTCTCCGCTTCCGGAGACGTGGCGGACACGGCGTTCACGTACTGGAATCTCATCGACCTGTACATGAAGTATACCTTCACGCTGCAACCGGCGGGCGACACCCCGACCCGTCGCGGCTTCTTTGACAGTCTCCTCGCCGGGTCCATCCCCATCATCTTCGACTCCATCGACGAGCCGAGGCGCAAGAACAAGCTCTCCGGCCGCCTGGGCGATAGGCGGTACATCTATTCCTATGCGCGCTTCTTCGGGGAAACGTCTGACGAGAATCGACGCTGGATCGAGAAGATCGCTATCGTGGTTGAGTATGAGGAGGATGCCTTCCGGGCTATCAAGGAGATCACCGACGAGCAAATCGCGCAGCTACAGAAGAACATTGTCGAGATCATACCCTCCCTGCTCTACTGGGACACGAGATGGCGAAGCGACTCCCGGGCCAGGTCGCGGAAGTACGGTGCGCAGAATCCAATCGCGAGGGCACTGAGAGAGTTACGAGATCGGCCATACAACGGGACGCCGACGGGCACCGCCTTGGATCAGCTTTGATCAGCTTTGACCAACTTTAGTCAGCTTGGATCAGCTCTGGTCAGCGACGGACGCCTTCCGGGTTTTGATGGACAGTCCGCCAAACGAAAAACTTCCGTTGGCCACACTTAGACTGATTGCGCGTTGAAGGCAGCGCTTCGCCGCGCTTCCGTCTCTTTGAGAAAGGATTTTTGCATGTTACGTTTGATGATGAACCGAAGCATCGCAAGGACAACGTCGCGCCGATTCGCGCCGCTCCGTGTCTGAGTGCGCGGATGGTGATTCAGGGCCCTTGCATGAATAGGTCTGCCTCCTGACGAGGATTTGGAGGCGCTCGCAGAGAAACTGAGCCGTTGGACTCGAAAGAACTTGCTATGAGGTGTGCAGCGAGCAAAGAGTTACTTGTAGATTCTTAGCATCTGCTCGGCCTCTGCAGGCATCGACGCCCAAGCGGGGACCAGCAAGCCCGTCCAGGGATCAACTTCACAGACACCAACGATCTTGCTCCAGTGAGTAAAACTTGGAAACTAGCCGACGAAAGGAGCAGCTGCCAAGGAGCTAGGAGTCTCCCGCCGGGGCCTCGTCCAGCTTCTTCGTCCCTTGTATGAGGCCGAACTTGATGGTTCCCCGCCGATACCCACGGATCATGAGGACCATGGCCACAGCGCCTCGCAGAGTGCGGGGGCCCGTTCGCAGGAGTGCCCACATGCGTGACGGCCTTCCGAGTAAGGAATGGGAATGGGGTTACCTCAATGGCGCGCTCGCCCCACTGCCACAGAGCCACGTACCAGAGGGCGCTGCGGATCACCGCTGGCCAGAAGGGGCTAATGTTGTCCGTCCAATCAGCGGAAGACACTTTCTGGACTCCCAGAGACTCGAAAATGGACAGATACTTCTTCACGGAGACCCACTCCGGGAGGTAGTAAGCCCTTCGTTTGCGACAATTGCGACAATTGCGACAATTGCGACAATTGCAACGTTTGCGACAATTGCGACGTTTGCGACGTTTGCGACGTTTGCGACGAAGAATATCATGAGGAGCGGTGTTGGGTCACATGTCGGCTTGGAAGCGGCCATAGGTCACCTGTTGATCCTCCTGAGAAGCCGATGATCCCGGGGCTCGAGCTCCTCATCCTTGGTGCACCAAGTCACCACAATGATGCGCCCACCCGGTTTCACAATGCGATGCAGCTCCTTGATGAACTGGTCCTTATCAGGCATGTGCTCGCCCGATTCGAGGCTCCAGACGACATCGAAGGAATTGTCAGGAAAAGGGGACTGCATGGCGTCGGCGACCTAGGTGAAGAGAAAAAGAGAACGTCAACAAAAGTGAGGATACAGACTGATGGGGGGAGGGGGGAAGAAAACGGCACCTGAAAGTTTACGCGGTCCCCAAGACCTGCTTCCTCGCTGAACTTCGTCGCGGCATTCGCCTGGAATGGGCTCAGGGTGATACCTGCGCCGTGCCATGAATCAGAGGCTTCAAGCCGACACGCTGCCGAGAATCGTCGCTCATTTGAGCACGCACCAGTCACCGACGCGCCCGGATACTTTCGCGCGATGTGCCTGGAGGAGCCCCCCGCGCCGCATCCAATGTCTACCACCTTTGAACGGGATTGATTGATCCAAGTAAGTTTGATTTGATTTCAAGGAGAGACAGTCAGCGCCGCATCTCCTCTGCAGAACCAAAGGAAAGGCGCTGGCGGCCAAAAACTGAAAAGAAAAGGACACTGTATCACGCACCTTCAGGTTCGGGTTCTTGGCAGCCATCTCATCCACGTTGGCCCAGTCCAGCACTCTCTCGACCATGTCCACCTGCGCCTGCTGATGCGCCGGACGCGGCTGGTTCACCTGTGGCACCGGTACACTGCGCTAAGCACCTGGAGAGTGATCAGAGACTCGCTTGGAAGCCGTACCTCATAGAAGCCATGGTGCATGTGCTCTCCCCAGATATCCAACCACAAGCCTGAGCTCTCGTCGTAAAACTTGCTGATGCCTTCCTTCAGCTCCTTATCGGTGCGCTCGTTCTGGATGATCTGAGCAGGAAGCCTGCTCTTTCCCACACGACGTCCTGTGCCAGATCCCCAGGGCAGCGCGGCATGAAAGGCGCGCGCGAATGCGAAAACAAATCCGCAGAGCAGAAGTTTGACGAGTGGTGCCATGGCGACAGAGACGCAACGCAGCCTGAGCTGAGCTGAGCTGCAGAGGCTTCTTAGGAGCGCCTCCGACCCGGAATGAAGCAGCGCTTTTCGCGCTTTTTGCGTATACGAAAGGCGGAGACGCGCGCGTGAGACGCCACAATGTGCAAAGCTGCGCTCCGGATTCATCTGGATAAAAGATGCGCAGATTTGAGTTTCGGGCTGTCCTGCGATAGTCGCTAGATCAACGGCATTTTACGCGAAGGTTATCACACGTCGACGTCTGCGATTGACTCCATTCCGCATTACAAATATTTTGAATATGCGAGCTCCGCAATACATGCGGGCGCATTCGTTGAGCGGAAAACCGCTCGGAGAGCCGCCCCCTTCTTGGCCACGAAGCCGCGCAGGATGGCCACCAAGTCAGTCAACGGAGCCGTAGATAAGGCATCTGAAGAGACGTGAAGCGTGAAGCGGATGAGAATGTGAAGGGGCGTGCCGATGATACAATGGAGGCTCCTGGCGCGCTTTCTTCGCCGCCAACCGCCGAATGCTCTTCCGCAGCCTTGCAACACGCCGCTCGCTCGGAGCGTCTGGATCCTCCGTCGTCCCTGGAGTCTTCGTGGCTATCGCCGGAAGGGCTGCTGAGCGACTTGGCTCCGCTTGGCGCAGAGGGCGCGAGAGCACTGCCCAAACCTCTGCAGGTGGAGGGAGTCGAGCGGTCGCCAAGCTCGCTCCGCAGGTGCGAGCCTCTCCGCCAGCTACCTTTGCAAGGCTGGGAGGCGCTGACTCTACAGGCACTTCGCATAGCCCGTCGAGGGATAAGCATGACGCGGAAGCCTGCGTGGCTCAACGAGCTCTAGCACGGGCGGCGGCGCGTGCTGGCGGCAGCGGGAGGCAGGACGCCGGCTGGCGATGTCCGGTGAGCGGGCGAACGATGCCGGAGGAATCTCGCGGGCCACGCTTAAGGGAGTGCCGGGAGTTCCATGAGTGCTGGCGCCTGGCTATCGACCGGCTTGTGCGGCGCACGGCGCGCTCCACGCTGGAGCTGCAGCTGCAGCGAATCGTGACGGGCCACTTGGCGACGCGGGAGGAGGCGGTCTACGCCCTCGCCGAGTGCGGCGGCTCGGTATCGCTGGCCATGGAGCGGTTGAGCGCCGCTGGCTATCGAGAGGAGATGCGGCTCGCCGTCGAGATCTGCGGCCCGCCGCAGCAATGAGAGCAGGACAGAAACGCTTCTCTGTCGGAAGGGGAAAGACGCGTGCTTGGCAAGGGAGGGCGCGCCTTGGGCAAACGACTCGATTCTTCCCGAGTCATCTGGATCCTTCGCTTCCGTCGCGCCCTTGCCTCAACCACCGCACCCCCGAAGCACACCCTCCCACGCACTTGATCGATGCCAGAGATGGAGCTGCTGGCAAAGATCCGCGTGCGGGGATCGGAGCTCCGCCAACGGGCTGGCAGCCCTGTCGGGCGCCAGGTTCTGCCAAGGGGATAAAGGTTCTGCAGGCGTCATGCAACCCAGGTAACGCTTCATTTCCGGTGGGTCTACTGCTCCCAACCTATTCGCGGACGGGAACAGGCCGTGCCGGCTTGATGGCAGCGCCAACCAATTCTCTTCGCGGGGACGTTTTGCTCGGATTCCATAGACGCATAATATCTCCGTGGCACCTGAATTCGATTCCGCATTGGTCCAATGGAGATCGGCAAGTGACGCCGAATCTCCCACAGAATAACCCGTGTGCGAAATTCTGGCACAATGATTCCGCCCTGGCAAGATTCCGATGCCACCATTGGCCAAAGAATGATTCGGCTGTCTCATCCGCCCAACGGAACAAGAGGCGGCGGAACGTGAATGGACCACTTCGCTTCCAATGTGGCTGTGCTAGTGGAGGATTGTGAGCGAGCGTGTAGTTTCATAATCTGCCGCCAATCCACCCCATTGGCCAGACACGCGCGCTCCTGATTCGCCCCATGCATCCCCCATATATGGGAGGCTCCCCCGCCATTTCCTCAGCAAGGCGCATCTCGCAGAGCAGTCGCCGGACGAGCGCACGCGCCACACCGCGGGGAGCCAAGCACCGCCCAGACGCCGCTGGACGAACGGCCGGTCTTGGCTGGACCTGCAGCTGGTCGCTGGCCCTCGGCTCAGCGGTGGAACCCGGGGCGCGCATCCGGCACTTCACGGCGGAAGTCGCGCCTGCAAAAAGTCCCCGTCCGGAAAGCGCCACCCGCGCGCGCGAGCGGATCGCCCGGATCTGCCTTGACGAGATGGTTCAGCTGCGAAAGCGCGCTCTGGCGCTGGCGCTCTGCCTGGCGCTGGCCGCCAACGCGTCGGCCAACTTGTGCGGATGTGACGTCTTCCTGGCCAACGCGACGGCGGAGACGGAGGCGGTCTGCTTCGGCAGCTTCGTCGGCCCTTTTGCAAGCGGCCGGTGGTGCGCTCCGCTCGATCCGATGAGCGTGGAGTTTCCGTGCTCGTCCCACTACCTGGAGAGCCTGCTGAGCTACGGCGAGTTCCGCTTCTACGTCGGCCACGAGGAGCCGAACTTCGAGACCTGCTACCGGGAAGCGCAGGGCGTGCCGCAGTGCAGTTGCAATTCCTACTCGACGCTCGCCGCGTCCATGGCCAGGAAGACGCTGCTCTGCACCGGCAGGGTGGTTGTAGTGGACAGAGACGACTACGACGTGTGCGCGACGCCCGACGACTCCTTCGAGGCCACCGACCCGCTGTTTTGCTCCCTGCCCACCATGTCGGCCGAGGCGGACGCGGGGGATCCGCAAGTGCGGCTCAGCGTTGTGTTTGCGAGCAACGTCTTCCCGTGCTGGCAGGGCGGAGACGAAGATATTGAGGACGTGAGGATTTACGATCCATCAGATCCAGCCCTGTACACCCCGTTCCACCCGTTTCAAGGGGAAGGATCAGACCCGAACGGCTTTGGCCTCAGCAGCTCTCTCACCCGATGGCTCGTGAGCCGGCAGCTTCGCGTCAATCCGGCCCTGTCTTGCCCGAGTATGGGCACCGTGGACGAACCGGCCGTGGACAACATCTACCTCATGCCGTCCTATCCGCTGACGCGCGACGAGGATCTTTGGGAACCATTCATAGGAAACGACTGGAGTAGGATGCCATGCGACGAGGAAACCCTGGGCACCTGTGCCGCCGGCAGAGGCGTTGACATGGCTACGCACGCAAACAAGGGCTGCTGCTCAAACTGTGCCAGTCCGGGGGAAACCGTGTATGCCCGATCGCTTATGGTTCTCCCGTCGGCCACTTCCATAGACTTGAATGTCGGGATTGCGGACGGCGTCACCATCTGGATCAATGGCGTGCAAGTCTTCCAAGGGACGAATTGCGGCTGCTACGAGATCGGACAGGCCTCCGCCGTGGCAGCTGGCGTAGCCGGGTACAACGAGATCCTGTACAAGACGAGCGATGTGGATGGGGACCAGTGGGGTTTCTTTGCGGGAGCTCCGTTTGCCGCGCTCTTGAGCACCGGTGTCGAGGTGCACTATCCGGAGCAGGTCACCTCGTTGACGGATCACGGGGATTTCGATGGCCCTGGCATCGACTTCGGGACCATCGTGGCTTGGGTTGTCTCGCGCCCTTTGGCGGCGTCGCTCCCCTCCTGCGTCTTCTCCGGACCGCTTATTGTCGAAGAGCCGTCCGATGCGCTGTGGTTGGGGAACAGCACTCTGTTCCAAGAGTACTATACGTTCAACGGAAATGAGACGGCGCCTTGCAGCTACGCCAACACCTGCGCGCCATCGGATGGCATCGACCTCTCCGCCCACTACTCGGGAAGATGCTGCGACTTCGACGATGCAACGTGCACGGGCGGCAGCGCCGTTGCGTACGCGCGAACATATCTCTACTCCCCACGGGACCAATCGGTGACCTTCTCCCTGAAGCAAAGCGACGCCGTCATGGTGTGGATCGAAGGTAGTCTCCGCCACAGCTCGCCGGACGGGTGCCACTGCATCACGGACGCAGGAGCCTACACAACCTTCTCGACGACCCTGCCCTATGGGTGGAGCGAGGTGGTGCTCAAGACGGCAAACGTCGAAGGCGTGTGGGCGTTCAAGCTGGCGATCGCCACGGCAGACGCGGCGCATCTGATATCCGCGCATCATGCGCCGTTCAAGACGGGGGAGAAGGCGGAACCGGTGTTCTTGTACAATCGAAACCTCTTCGTGATTGACGCCAGTGCGGAGCCAACGTTTGAGAACTATGCATTCGCAACGGGCTTCAACTTCGGCGGGGAGGACGTGTACTTCCCCGGTGACATGCTCATCAAGTCGGTGGATGAACCAGGCCTCGAAGCTTCGAACTTGGGCGTCCAAGTGGAAGTCCACGGAGCTGTCGCGTACGACTACAGTGACACCTATGCCTTCGACAGCATCGTCGAGTCCGAGGCGGTTTCTACCATTCTGCGCACGGGAATCGAGTCCTCAGCGCTCGGCGAGACCGTCACCGTCATCCTCAGCGGGCTCGTGCCCGACTCCATCTACCAGCTTGCACTGGTGTTCGATGAGATCCTCATCACTGGAGTACGGGGATTCTCCGTGGCGATCCAGGGCCTCCATGAAGGGTACGTCATCCCCTATTTGGCCGAATGGGGCTACCGTGGCAACGCGACCCTTGGCGCACCGACCGCACTCGGCGGCGCCGGCAGCGTCGTTGACTACACGACCATGTCGGACGAGTTTGGCGAGATCGAGATCAAGCTGGGGGAGTCCTTCCCGCTCTTCCTGCCGGACGTGGACTTGGTGGAGGGGGCGTTCCTGTCGGGCCTGGTGATCGAGGGCGATGCGGCGCCCCCCACCCTAGCGCCCTCGGTCATTCCGTCGACCGTCCCTTCGCTTGAGCCGTCCCGGGTGCCTTCCGCAGAGCCGTCCAGGTCGCCCAGCGCCGAGCCCTCCAAGGAGCCATCCAAGGAGCCGTCTGGGAGCCCCTCGGTGAAACCGTCCAAGGAGCCTTCCCGTGTTCCCAGTGTGGCGGCCAGTGACTCGCCCTCCGGAACCCCAACGGACGTGCCGACAGTCTCCCCGACCATGTCGCCCTCGACTCTGCCATCGACCCTGCCGTCGACGATGCCGAGTGCCGCGCCGACAAGCGGGCCCACTTCCTTTCCCTCTCTGCTTCCCAGCGACTCGCCGACTTTCGCGCCCTCCGATCAGCCTACGGCGGCATCGTGCGTGGACCTCGTGCAAAGCGGGAGCGAGACGGACGTGGACTGTGGAGGACCTGATTGCCCCGGCTGCGCGCTGGGGCAGACTTGCGTCGTCGATGACGACTGCGTTTCCAAGCTGTGCCTCGCGACCGTCTGCATGGCGAACCCGTCCGCGGCCCCGTCGTCGTACCCGTCGCGGTTTCCGACGGAGAGCCCCTCCCTGGGACCGACCCACCTGCCGACGTCGGCGCCGACGTCGCACCCCACCGAGCTGCCATCGGCGACTCCCACGGGCAAGCCTTTTGCGTCGCCGACAGAATCTCCGACGACGCCGCCGAGCGCGTTGCCAACAGAACTTCCGACGGGGATGCCGTCTGCTTTGGCCTCCTCCCCGCCGACGTCCCCGGACAGCTCGGAACCTTCGCAAGTTCCCACCTTGCTCCCGTCGCAGACACCGTCTCTGGAACCTTCGACGAAGCCCTCGGTGCTGGCAAGCCAGGAACCCTCGCAGAGTCCCGTCGTTCCCAGTGCCATGCCCACATTGGCGACGTCGTCGAGCCCGACGACGTCGCCAACCTCTGTGCCGTCCGCGCCACCAACGATCCAGCCAGACGTTCCTGTGAAAGCGGTGATCTCGAATCTGCCCGGAGTCTTGGATACTTGCCAGAACATCACCGTGGACGGCAGTCAATCCTTTGGTGTGGCTTTGCAGTTCAACTGGATCCTTCTGGCTGACCGGGGAGACACCTTCGCCGAGATCCAGTTTGGCGACGGTTCTTCTCTTTTCAGCGTCGACGCCTCCTTGCTGGAAGAGAACAGTGGCTCACTGCTGCGGGTGTACCTGAGCGTCCTTTCCAGCTTCAACGGCGAGACCTCCAGCGTGACGGAAGAGGTCTTCGTCTCGCCCAAGGCAGTTCCGCTGGTCACCATCGATGGCGGCGGCTTCATCGAGGTCAGCACTGCCGACGGTCTTCTGCGGCTCACCGGCCGGGCAACTCTGCCGGCTTGTGGTGATGGCGCTGTCGAGGACACCACGAACAGCACGATGGTGTACGCATGGTCGATGCGGCCGTCGTCGGACCTGCCGAGTCTAGCAGGCCCGGACCCCATGCTCACGGTGAATAGCCCAGGCGTCGTCGCTGATGGGCCAGTCTTGCAAGTCCCGTCGAGCTACTACAGCCCGGGCTGGGTCTACGAGATCACGCTGAACGCAACCCTCCGGGACAGCGAGACGAATGCTATACTCTCCGAGACCGGGATCGCGTCGACCACGCTGGAGATGGTTCGCACCCCGCTCTCGGCAAGGGTTGTGGAGGGACAGTTCATAGAGACGCCCACCCTCACCACCGCTTCGCTGACTTGCTCTGGCGAGGATGCCGACTACGACACGATCTCCGTGGCCTATTCCTGGGCGTGCTTCTCGAGCAACACGGCGTCTCCCAGCAGTCCGCTCAACGCTGCCGCTTCCGGTGCCGTGCTCACGATCAATCCGTCCGCAGAGGCTGCTGGTCGATTGTACCAGTGCATATGTACCGTGTCCGCGGGAGCGGGGGCGCTCCCTCTGCCCGTACCAGCTCAGGCCAGGACGATCATCGAGGTGTTTGAGCAGACGGTCGTCCCGGCACCGGAGGTCAGCCTGGTGGTGATCCGCAATGGCATTCTTCCGGAGTTCGAGACCGAAGGTGCCATCGTCCTCCAGGGGGACTGGATCGCGGTCATTGCGTTCGTAGTCTTTGAAGGGCAACAAGTGGACGGTCCGACAAGTGATCTGGGTGTCGAATGGAGCATCGAGTCCGGCGGCACGACGACGCTCCTGCCTTCGACCGACTTCTCTGTGAACTTCGATCCGTCAAACCTCAACGAAGGCGAGATATACTTCGTTTCCCTGGCCGTAACGCCGTTGGCCGACGGCGGCCTCAGCCGCCCAGGCACCGCCAGGACCCGTGTACGGGTGAACGACGGACCGACGGGAGGACGGGTGGTTTTCGCGCTCAGCAATGCAGGTCTCGTTGAAGGCACGGGCGCCTCCGTGTCCGATCCTCTTGCGACGTCGATTCGGGTATCCGTGCTGGACGTGGAAGACCCCGACGGAGTCGAAGCCTTCGACTTCTTCCTGCTAGGCTGCGATCCGAATCCTGACCTTACCGGTGACTCGCCCCAGCCAAGCGGTGCGGTCGTGGGCTTGTCAGCCACGCTTGCGCTGGGGAGCAAGTCCAATTCTCTCGAGACCTTCCTCCCGAGGCCTCTCTCCATCTGTCCAGAGCTGCTCGAAAGCAGCCCGGACGCCGTGGCGGACTGGCTGGTCGTCGGCGTGACCGCCTTCGATGGGTTCGGCGCGGCCTCGCAGTTCACGTCTGCTATCCAAGTGCAGCGGGCCACCCCCAGCCCGACCGCGAGCCCCACGGAAGCTCTGTCGCTGGCCCCTACCGTCGTCGGTGGGACGCGAGCGCCGACGGGCCCTCCCGTCAGCGCCCCAACGACCCCCGTGGACTGCAAGACGCAGCAAGCCCGGGAGTTCCGAGCGATTGGGAATGCGGAAGGGATGCTCACATACCTCTGGCTGCTCACGCTCGATCTCGAGAGCACCAAAGACATCGACGCCTGCTCCGACGAGCTGATCGAACTGATGTACGACGCCTTGGACATCGCTCTGAGCGACTCCGTCGAGATCGGATGCCAGTGCCTGGTGGTCTTCATCAATGCCGTCAGCGACTTGGACCAGCCGGTGGTGAGCCTCATCCTGGATCTGCTTACGGATCTGGTCCAGGACGTGTCCTCCGGACTCGGCGAAGAGATCGACTACAACGTACTGGAGATCCTGGAATGCACAGTGACGGCGGTGGAAGGCATCGATGTCTTCATAGCGGACGGTTCGCCGGACCGGGCCCGCTGGGTGGATCTTTACACCAGCGCAATCGACATCCTTGGCGTGCAGCTCCTGCGGCAGATGACCCCCGGTCAGGATCCCTTCGAGGTTGGTGGCAGCAGCGACGAGATCGGCACCACCGCGTACGTTGAGATTGCCTCGCGCACCGATGGGACTACCCTCAACTTCAGCGATGCGGGAGTGACGCTTCCCCCAAGCATTTCCTCTGCGGTCGAAGTCGTCTACGGCTCTTGCCCGGCAGACGCGACTGCCTCGGGGGTGGTCGACCTTGGACTGGTGGGCGCCACCAGAAGGGGGGTGGACGAAGGCTTCGGAAGGACCCTGACGCTCTCCATGACCACCTGTGGCGCCACGGAGAATCTTCTTGGCAGCTCGGCCTTCGCAGGCTTGAGTCTGTCCCTTGCGCTCGATGCGGGAGAAGTCGTGCAAAACACCACCTTGCCGATCGTGGACGCGACTGGAAACTCGGCAACCGAGAGCGTGGATCTCACCGCCAGAATCACTCTGTCCTGCGAAAGCCGGAACGATGCTGCGCCGTACGACGTGACGGGACTCTGTCCCGGAGGAGAGGCCGTCACGTACACCTGTGACGGGGTGACTGCCGGGTCGGTGGAAGTGACGTGCCCTTACGACGTCATCATTGGCAGCTGTGTGCGCTTCGATCCGGCTCTGGGCTCGTGGGTATCGGACGGCTGCACGTTCCTCGGCATCGAGGACTCCCGGGCACTGTGTGACTGTCAGCTGCCCGCCGAGTCGTCCACCCGGCGACTTCAGGATGACGAAGAGAGCGGCAGCCTCGATTTCGGAGCTCGATTTGAGAACATCGCCACCGAGGCGGAGTTCACCTTCACCGAGGCGGACAACGTCACGGCCGACGACGCGGAACGCGCAGTGGTCGTCCTCGTCGCGCTGGGGGCGGTGCTGGGAACGTGGCTCTTCATGGTCTGGTACGGCCACAAGCTCGATCGCAGGGAGCGCGATAAGACCAAGTTTCGGCGCCGCAACGAGGACATCCAGATTCGCAACACGCTCGCGCGGATCTGCCGCGAGCTGAAGCAGCCATTCGTTCGCGAGCGACAGCGGGAGGTTCTGGGCGAGGAGAAGTTCACGCTCCTCGGCTCGGCTGACGGAGGCGTCTTTGACTACGTGAAGACCCTGTGCGTCGCGTTGATGCGGCGGGTCATCGGCCGGAGGGAGCGGAGTCCATCGACACAGGAAAGAGAGATGGCGAAAGCCCATTCCATGCGCATTCGTTCCGATGAGGGCGGATCCGAGACGAACAGCGGGAAGGGAAAGAAGACAAGGGGGTACAGCTCCATCTTCTGGCGGGGCAACGGTTCCTTGCCGGACCCGAGAGGCTCGGACGCTCGTCCAAGTGACGGAGGCGCCTTGTACTATGACACAGAAACGAAGATCGAAGCAAGCTCAGATTCAAATCCGATGCACCACCGCGCAGGGTTTGAACAGTTTGTACAGCAGACAACGTCGCGGGAGAACGCCAGCGCCAGAGCGAGGTCGTGGGGTCGGAAGATCTCCGGGCTGGAGGATTCCTTCTCCGACGCAGAGCAGGTGTCCACGACGTCGTCGTTCTCGCTCACGAACTCCGTGGGACCTCTGGCGCCCTCGCAGGGAGGGCGGAGCAAGAGCTCCAGCCAAGGCATGCGGGTTCTTTTCCGCATGCGCAACCGGGGATGGCGCCGCGCCAGTGGTTCGACGGAGGAGTCGGTGAGCTATTCTGACGACTCGAAGGTGGCGGGATCAAGCGAGACCGGCTACGTGACCAATCGGTCCCGAGGCTACAACAGCGTGTCGGACCATCTGTCAGAACTGGAGGAGCTCGAATCCATCGTCGACGCGATGGATGCGGAGATCGGTAAGCTGACGACCTGCACCTCCGAGCGCAGCGCCAGGCAGTCCCTCAACGATGCGTTCTGCCAATCCTAGGGGAAATGCAAGCAGTGAGGAAGAACTTCAAGACCGCGCTTTCCAATGAGCACGAGGTACCGCAAGCCACCGGCAGGGCCTTCTTGGAAGCTTCCCGCTCACGAGCCTCGCAGGTTATCGGCCTCTTTAGGTACAATCCGACGGACATCACGATGGACGACTTCTACAACGAGCAGGCTTCTGCCGTGCAGCAGTCAGTGCGCGAGAAGGCCAAGCCGGATCTGGAAGTTTCGCTCAGCGACGACAAGCCTCAGATGACAGCTGCCGATCTGAGAAAGTCCGTCGCCGGCCGAGGCGTATGGTCTCAAGCTCAGCTGCTGTGGACGAGCTCGACGCGGCCACAGAAGGCCACGTTTTTCCTTCTGGAGGTGTTGTCCATCATGACTATCGACGCCCTCTTCTACACTGGATCCGACGATCTGATCGTGTCCAGCTCGTTCTGGGACGATCTCGCCGACGGCCAGACCGAGGATCTTGCGAAGGAAGGCTTCAACGTCGTGGTGTTCGCCCTCATCACGGCCATTCTCGCACTACCCCCCGCGTTCCTCGCCTACGGCGCCTACCGGGTGAGGAGGGAGATGCGCGCCGCGGAAGTGATCGGGCGCAGGGTCCTGCTCCACTCGGAAGACTACCAGCTCAACTGGGAGCTACAGCTCCAGCCGAAAAACTCGGCGGCGGACTATGCCATTGCGCTTCTGGAAACGCTTGCCATCCTCCAGCTTGCGCAGAACATGGATGACGAGGTGAGTGTGAGCGGGCGAGCGCGCAAGCGAGCGCGCAGGATGCGCCGTTCTGGCTTGTCGCCGAACCAGGACGGCCGAGCTGACCAGTGCTTCCCACAGAGCGTCGTCCCGCTGCGGCGCCACGCGTCTGCGCTGGAGCTCCTGCGGAACCGCATGCTCCTGAAGGAGATGAACAACGCGGCGGACGTCGCCGCAGCCAAGAGGAGCTACGAGGACGGGCTCGGGCATCGCGACTCGGCTCTTTCCATCATGAACAACCAGACCATGTGGCTGAAGCGGCGTCGTGCAGCTGCCGTGGTGCGTTCATCGGTCGGGCCTGGGCGTCGCCTGGCTGTTTAGTTTCTCATGCTTGTCGCTCTGCCCATGCTTAGGCCCGCCGCAATGTTGCTCGGCAGCACGAAGAGGAGGTCCGAGACGGCCTGGCGGTTCTGATGACCGAGGCGGAGTGCCAGCGTGTGCGCATGGAGGAAGCTGCTGCGCGGGTGCTTGGCCTCGTGGAGAAGGCCGAGGCCAGCACGGATTCGGACGCCACTACCGTGCTGGCGGTCGACTTCTCGCTCTCCTCGCGATCTTCCGATGGCTTCGGCGATGGCGGTGATGGCAAGCAGAGGAAGTCCCTGCTGTCCGGGCTGCAGCCGAGCCTGTCTCAGCTCTACGAGGACTGGGTCAGCGTCTATAGCCGCCCCTCTGTGTATCAGATGGCTCGCATGTACGCGTGCCCCGCCGCGGTGCACGCCAACGGGATGCAGACGAAGAAGGCCGGCGGCAGCGGCCTGGCAGGAATGGGCAAGGCCAAGAAGAAGCTCGTGCTGGCGTTCTTATACGCGGCGCAGGCCATGTGGGGAGCGTTCTGCGTGGCGTACATCGTGCTCTTTGCACTGACGCGAAGCTCCGTTGCAACCGCGTGGTTCTTCTCGTTCATCATCGCGACGATTTTTGAGATCATCTACGTCAGTCCGATCATAATTCTGTTCGCACGTGTTCTCTTCCCGGCGACGGTGGGACAAATATTGATGCGGGGATTGGACAAAGCAAAGATCTTCTTAGCGACAGGATCGGAGAGCTTCAGGAGAGCCCAGCAGCACGTTCGCACGAACTGGCGCGCAGGGAACAACTAGATCATAGGAACACGCTAGGTCACGGTCCACAATCCTTGTCTCGACTGTACAGTATTATATGTCCAGTGTCGTGTAAAATTCAAGACCCTACTTCTGATGAGGATGGTGTGGTGGCTCTCTCTTCTCTTTCTGCGTGGACTCTCAAAGCATGAGGAATGAGCAAACAGGACAGAACAACAACGGACACAGACGGCATCAGACGGACTACACCAAGCAACTCGACGCATGAAGAAACTCGATCTTTCCATACTTCGCAGAACATCGACACAGTGGCAACGGGGGTGCTCCGGTCCGAACCTGTGATCAGTACGGCCCTTCACGGTAGCGCGTCCGGCCTTGTCTCGCGGGGCCATAGCCCTGCGCTCCGACATACGCGGAGTTCGCGTCCATCTGCGCCTGGGCCGGATCCACGGCCGCTGCCTGTCCCTCTGGTGCGACGCCGGCTGCTGGATTGAGAACGAGTGAGTCCATCGCCTGAGCGGGGGGCGCAAACGGACGCAAGCCGCACCTTGTGCGCCGGCAGGGGCTCCGGCGGCCTGCCCCTGCTCGTAGTACCCCGCATTCGGCCCGGCATATCCCCCTTGATAACCGTATCCCGGGTCGTAGCCTCCACCGTATCCGGCCGCACCCCAGCCGCCTCCACCGTAGCCCTGATCGTAGCCCGGACCATAGCCGCCTCCGTACCCTCCAGCGTATCCAGACGCATCCGCCCCCCATCCGCCGCCGTATCCATC
>JAAMXY010000783.1:7113-22130 GCA_019677205.1 Pinguiococcus pyrenoidosus
CCTCAGCACTTGCACGGCACGGAGGTGCTTGATGAACAGAGACTCTTTGCGGACCGTGAAAGCAGGATCGGTGCACGCGTGGAGATTCTGCTGCACGAGGACGCGGACAGCAGAGACGTCATCAGGGCCTACCTGCAAGGCTACGTCACCTGCCATCTGCTGCATGAGAACGGCGTTCAGAGGGTGTCCGGCTGGAGCGAGCGATTCCGTCCTGCCAAGACGCCCAAGGCCTTCCTCACGCGGCCAGAAGGATGCAAGCTGAAGACCGTCGCGCACGAAGCTCTGTCTCGGGCAGTGCAGGCGGAGTCGCAGAGCGGCGTGTTGGACGAGCTGATTGCCGCTCTTGAGGCACAGGGGTGGAACACGCGCAACTTGTTCTTGGACGGCTTGGCAGTGCGATATCGTCTGGACGGACACGAGACGGCCAGACGACGATGACAACGCGACACATCCTATTTCGGCGGTCTCGCGTGCTGTCTACGTTGCATCTACCCAAACTCTACCTTCAGCTGCTTGGTCTACACGAGCACGTCGCCTTGCGCACAAAACCAGAATACGAGACTATCGCGAACTAGGTCCTCCTCAAAAATCCTTCCGGCGATCACTCCCGGCTTTCGATGGCCGCGGTGGTGTACACGACGGTCTGGTTGGGCGTCCACTTGCCGACGGCGCTGAACTTGCCGTTTTCTCTCTCTTCCACCTCTTGCAGCATCTGCGCGATGGCCAGTGCCGGACAGCACAGCGTGTGCAGAAGCGAGCAGCCAAAGCTCTCGTCGATGTTGTAGCGCTGCACGAGGCCCCTCCTCACGGTCTGAATGCAGGGCAGGACTGGCGCGCCACACACATGTACGCCCACAAACACCCCGCACAGCAGCCCCGCGGTGCAGGTGCCCATATCGCCCACGTTCGCCACCTCTGCCATGCGGCCGAAGGAGCACGCGATGCAGCACGGACACAAGTTCTGAAGACACCACGGCAGGCCGGAGTCCAGACAGCCACACTCCGAGTGCGCCCATCTGCTCTTGGTCTCATCCTCCAGCTGCACATACGCCTCCTCAGACGCGTAGCCTTTGTCGTCCATCTTTCTTCCACGCGGCGCGGAGATCTCCACCTCACCTCCACTTCTCGCGCCTTTTTACGCCGATGCAGCCAACGCGGGGATTCCTCTGTGAACATCTTCGATTCAATCCGACAGAAGACTTGGGACAGACAAAGGACAGAGCAGCAGAGCAGATATTATTTCAAAATATGAATACATTGTTATTTGGATTTGGGGTTTCATTTTTCGTTTGTGATATTAATAGAATATCTTATATGTTAAATAGTTGTATGATAAATATAGAATAGTAAATTAAATTTAGTAAATATGTTTAATATGTCACTTGAATTTGCTTGGGAGTGCATGCTTCAGGAGACTCAATTCTGCAAACATATTTCTAAAACCGTTTCATTTCAGATTGAGCTTGGACTCCTATCGATCCTGTGGAGTGCGAAAGCATAGAGAGTAGAGAGCAAAGACGAAAGGAAAGCCAAAAAGCTACAGTACTGTACTTCCACGAACACTACGCGAAGAAGGGTGTCGGCCGCAGTTGTGAGGGCTCTTCACGGTGTTCAGCAGCCACCGGAGCAACTTGTCCACTTCTGGTCCGCAGTCCACGCAGACGCCTCAGGATCCAGATTGGCAAGGGCTGCGAATTGAGAACGCCAGAGTAGGACGCGAAAGGTGCGGCCAGAGGGGAGTCAAAGTACGGATCCCTCCAGAAAAACGTTCTGGACAGGGGGCCTTGGCAGCATTTTGCGCTTCGCAAAGCTTTGTCAAAGTGAGTGGTGCAAGCAGGCATCTCATCTCGAAGTGAGCCGACATCTTCCGTCTTGCAATGCCTAGCTGCGTAGCATGGATCCGTCTGCGGAAGTTCGAGCTGCAGCCAATGACACGGACGGCGCGTCGGGCGCCTACGAGACCATGAGCGTGAGGGAGCTCAAGGACCTCCTGAAAAGACGCGGAGTGGACATGTCTCTCGCGGTGGAGAAAGAAGACCTCGTGCGTCTCGCGGCGGCGCACGAAGATTTCGACGCAGAGGCTCGGCTCATCTTCGAGAGAGTGAATCTGGAGCCTGGATTCCGTACCAGGTAGGAAGGCGGCGTCGGGTCCCGCCGTTTCCCATGCCAGGGACGCTGCTTACCCGACGCGCACACGCGCCGGCGGCGATAGGTACAGCAACGCGGATCCCATTTGGCAGTCGCCGGACACGGGAGCGCGGGTCTACGTGGGCAATCTGGAGACGGCGCGAAGCCGAGAAATGCTCCAGATGCATGGCATCTCTGCCGTTGTCAAGTGCGTACCTATCGTCTCAGTCTTGTGAGCCCTGCGGATGCAGCCATGCATCTCACCGGAGCGAATGCTGTGCCTTCGGCAATCAGCTGTCAGGGCCTGGATTCGCAGAACTTCTTCGAGGACGACCCGTCCGTGGACTACTTCCGCTTCCCCATCGCCACGTGGGCCATATCGGGGGCGAAGATGGACACCCGGGAGGGCGTCCTGGCGTACTTCCAGCCGCTCTGGGACTGGATCGACGAGAAGATGGAAGAGCAGAGAAGCGTGCTCATCCACTGCCTGGCCGGCGCGCACCGCGCCGGCACCACGGGGACGGCGTTCCTCATGTACAAGGAGAACCTTCCTCTCGAAGTTGCCATCAGTACCGCCAAGACCCTACGTCCTATCATCAATCCCTTCGGTAGGCTGACCACGCTGCTGGACAGGTACGGCAAGGCCTTGGCAGCGACGAGGGCGGACGAAGGCGAAGAGGGCGCGTGAGCCTCCGTTCTCGCAGTCGTCCCTTGATTTTTGCCTTCTCCGACAGCCACAGATGAGACAGGAGATTGCCGCGTCGACCTTCGGGCGAAGCCTCCGAATTTTGCGTCGAACAACAGCTTTCCTCAGCTATGGATTCTGCCACCGTCTCCACCACGGACTCGGCGAACGACTGCGCTGGGAATGCTTTCGGCATGCAGCTGTTCACTTCCCCCGCCCTTCCACAGCAAGCCATTTCCTGTAGGGCGCGAGCGAGGGTAGCGAAAAGTCGGCGGGATCTCTCCTCAGGCGTCGACGGCTTCTGCAGCCTGGTCGGGTCCGGCCGGTCCCTCGACGAGGTCCCATCCGAAGATGTAGAGGATGCCGGTGGCCGTGGCCAGCACGCCAGCGAAGAAGGCCAGGTACGCCAGGCGCCGATTGAGCAGCTTCTCGCGATGCTTGTCGTCGGCATGGTACGCATCCGACAAGCTGCTTCCGCTGGGCAGCTGTTCGATGTCTTCGGCCTTTGCCCATTGCAGCGTCACGTGGCCAGCAACGCCCGTGTAAGCCGCCATGACCAGCGCCGTGCAGATGCTGAAGCCGGCCAGATAACCCACGCATCGCACGGCCGTCGGCAGCATGATGGCCGGCAGCACTCCCACAGCATGGCCAGTGCCCGAGAGGCCGTGCAGGATTCCTACGTTGCAGATGGGTCAAAACCAGCTCGGCTCCTCTTCCGCACGTGGTCCTGCTCCGATCGAGAGGCCTTGGCGACGCACCGGTGAGTAGCGGTCCCCTCTGCCTTGCGGGCGCGTGAGACGGCCCAGCGGCGCTGTGCTCATGGGAGCCCTCGGCGCTGCGGCCGCTCAATGCGCGGATGGCATGTCGAATGCCGTCGACGCCAATGAAGATGAGAGTGAGGCCGACCGCCACGTCGAGGTAGCTGGCCACCTTGCTCATGTCCAGCACTCCTCTGAGACTAAAGCCCAGTGCGCCGATGGCCAACGCCCCGATGGCGTGGCCCAGCCCCCAGCTGAGACCCTGCCAAGCGGCGCCGCAGCCGCGTCCAACGCTGCTGGGGAACAGCGCCACCAGATGGTCATACTGCACGGCGTGGAAGGCCCCCAGACGGCCTCCCGCCAGGAAATCTTGCACCACCATCACTTCACTCCATTCTGTGGCCTTTCCAAACAACCAAACTTGCTTTCTTGTCCGGTTTGGGAGGGAGGGAATTGGAGACATCCGAGATCAGAGCTGGATTTTTCTTTTCTTTTTTTAGCCGATTTCTTGGTGCCAAATATGGTGAACGTTACACTACTATATTTAATTATCATTTATTGATAGTCTATTTTGTCTCAATGTAGTTGGTAAATATTTTATAATATGCTATAATATTGTCAAATCTCATTGATGTATCTTAAGTTTTGAATTTGTAATTTCCATTTTCTAGAATAATAATAGCAGACAAAACCCCGAAGTTAAGGCCTCAAATCTCAAATCCGCCGCCCTTCCCACTTGCGAAGCTGTATCGGCGGTCTGATTCGTGCCGCAGTGCCATGAGTGCAGCGCCACAGGAAGAGAAGTCAAGTGCAGGTGCAGAGTACTCCGCCGCTACAGTCCATCTGAAGAGACAAGAAGAAGAAGAAGAAGAAGAAGAAGAAGAAGAAGAAGAAGAAGAAGAAGAAGAAGAAGAAAAAGAAAAAGAAGAAAAAGAAAAAGAAAAAGAAGAAGAAGAGGTACCAGGACACGAGAAGCCGAACATGAAGACAGAGACAACGAGCGAAGAGCTGTCCACATCCCCCCAAAGCGCCAATTCGCAGTCCTTGGCTGTCGCGCGGAGACAGGAAGAGCTGGAGGAAGAAGCAGAAGGAGAAGAAGAGTGGCGTTTACAAGCAGAGCAGTACAAGAACCAAGGCAACATCGCGTTTAAGAACGGCTTCGTAGAAGAGGCCATTCGCTTGTTCAGCTGCGCCATCGACTTGGACGACCAGAATCACGTGTACTATTCCAACCGCAGCGCCGCGTATCTCAAGCTCGGCAGCGCCAAGTCCAAGGCGTTCCAGGACGCCAAGAAGTGCGTCGAGCTCAAGCCGGACTGGGCCAAAGGCTACAGCCGCAAGGGAGCGGCGGAATTGGCCCTCGGCCGCCTCCAGGACGCGCAGGACAGCTACCGCCTTGGCCTTCGCTATGACCCCGGCAACCCTGCGCTGCAGAGTGGCTTCGAGAAGGCGCGAGAAGCCGAGGAAATCGCCAGGGAGAAGCGTCTGGCGGCGGCTCGGCAGAGGCGGGAGACTGATGAGCGGATCAAACGCGAAGAGGAAGAGGCCAAGCAGAGGGATGAGGCACTGAAGACGGATGATGACCGGCTTCTGGACTTCTTCGCTGTCATTGACGAGACGGAGCAGACCACGCACAAGAAGCCCGCGGTCGCGGGAGACGCAAACGACGACGAGGCCAAGGACGAGGAAGCCAAGAAGACCTTCCATGAGAAATACAAGGAGCAGAACAGAAACCTGGGCACTGCGCGGGAGCTCATTGACCACATCCTCGCGCCCCACTACAAGTGGCGGAACCTGAACCCCTACTTTGTGCTCAACCTCGACGTGGACGCGACGGATGAGGACATTCGAGCCCGCTACAAGCGAGTGTCGGTGAAAATCCACCCGGACAAGAACCGAGACATTGAGCAGGAGGCGCAGGAAGCCTTCGAGCAGCTCAAGACAGCGTACAACAAGCTCATGGAGAAGAACGACGCGGGAGAGTACATGGAGCGAGAGATCATCGTCAATCGGATCGAGCGCGCGCGCCAGAAGGCCAGCAGAGAGCACCGCCTCCTGAAGAGCAAGGGGTTGACGCCCTTGACGGGACTCAAGCCGCTCGAGGAGATGCAACGGGTCGAGGTCATGAAGAAGTTTGCGGAAGCTGAGAGGGACAGAGAGGAGGCGATTCGCCTGCGCAGGGCGCACGAAGCGAGGGAAAAGGAACAGGAGAAGGTCCAGCTGCTGGAGATGCGTCAAGAACGGGAATTCCATAAGGAGTGGTCCAGGAAAGAGCGACAAGACTCCCGCGTAGGTGAGTCGCCGCGCTTCGCCATGTGCGTCTGCATGCCTCGCCTGCTTCTGATCGACTGCGTCGCTGCTTGCTTGTCTCATTCTGCGCAGGCAACTGGAGAGAGTTCACCACCGCGGAGGAGCCGGGGAAGAATGGCGCGGCGAGCAAGCTTTGGAAGGTGGAAGAGCGGCAGGATAAGAAGCGCAAGTTCGGACAAGTCGATCTGGAGGAATGGAAAAAAGATTGGAAGTGAATCAGACCTGAGCTTGCGCAATCTTCCCCCGGCATTCGAACAACCTCGCAAACGGGGATTCGAACCACTTCGCAAACGGGGACTCGAACGGCCTTCTTCCTCCCCCCACCCACCCCCCGCGCGGCACCCATCCAAGCCACTTTCCCGAAGCCACGAAAGAAAACAGCACCCTTCGTGCCTCTGGCCATCTGTCCTCGCTTGGAGCGTCGTGTAGAGAGCGTGCTCGAGAGACGTGGCCAGCCACAAACCACACCCTTGTGATAGCCGGCCGTTATGCCGCCGTTCAGTTTGGCTTGGGGATGCTGGCCTGGTAGTCCTCCAGGGAAAGCAGCTCCAGGTGCTTGACGCGCTTCAAGCTCTCCACCAGAAGCACCGCGACCTTCAGGTTCGTGATGAGGTTCACGCCGAAGTCAACCGCGGCGCGGCGGAGAAGGTACCCCGCCGTCACCTCGTCCCGCTGCGTGGTCCCCTCCGGGATGTTGATCACCAGCGAGATCTTCCCGGAGGTGATCAGCTGCAAGCAGGTGTTCTCGCCTTTTGCGGGGGGCTTCTCCAGGCCGATCACGTCCAGATTGTGGTCACGGTAGAACGTGCTGGTACCTGGCGTGCACTTCAGGATGTATCCCATCTCTCTCAGGAGGCGCATGCTGGGCAAAAACTCGTTCCGGAACGTGTCGTTCGCGATGGACACGAGAAGCGTGCTTCCTGGAGGCGGCTTCTTGAAGCCGGTGCTGTACATGGACGCCATGAAGGCGTGATGCACGTCGTGGCCGTAGCAGGCCACTTCTCCCGTGGAGGCCATCTCGACGCCCAGTGTGGGATCGGCCCCTCGGAGGCGGGTGAAGCTGAACATGGGCGCCTTCACGCC
The DNA here is from genome assembly GCA_019677205.1 of Pinguiococcus pyrenoidosus. NCBI lineage: Eukaryota > Pinguiophyceae > Pinguiochrysidales > Pinguiochrysidaceae > Pinguiococcus > Pinguiococcus pyrenoidosus. The sequence continues at coordinate 14,077 of JAAMXY010000783.1, forward strand.
GACGTAGTCGATGTCGAGGAGCGAGATGCTGTAGGGCTTCGCCGGGGCGCCCACCATGCACCGCGTGGCCAACTGAATGAAGTTCACGCCGAGCGTCTTCGAGATGAAGGGGAAGGTGCGACTCGCGCGGAGGTTGCACTCGATCACCTTCACGAAGTTGTCCTTCGCCAAGAGCTGGATGTTGAACGGCCCCGTGATGCTCAGCGCGGCCGCGATCTTCTGCGCGATGCGCTTCACGTTCCGGATGGTCTGGACGTACAGCCGCTGGGCGGGAAGCACGAGCGTGGCATCCCCGGAGTGCACACCGGCATTCTCGACGTGCTCGCTGATCGCGTAGTTCAGGATGTGGCCGTTGTTCGCAACCGCGTCAAACTCAATCTCCTTCGCGTTGACAATGAACTTGGAAACGACGACGGGCTTGTCCCCCGACACGTCGGCGGCGGTCTCGAGGAACTGGCTGAGCTGCTCTGGCGTGCTCGCGACCTTCATTGCCGCCCCGCTCAGGACGAAGGAGGGCCGGACCAGGACGGGATACTCGTGCTCCTCCGCCCACTGCTGCGCGCCCTCGATCGTGTCCAGGGAGGCCCAAGGCGGCTGGTCCACTCCGATGGAGTCCAGCATGGCGCTGAACAGATTGCGGTCCTCCGCCCGATTGATGTCGTTCGGGCTGGTTCCCAAGATGTGCACCCCGACCTCCTGGAGCGGCTGCGCAAGGTTGTTCGGGATCTGCCCCCCGACCGAGACGACGACGCCGTAGACGCTCTGCGCCTCGTAGATGTCGAGGACCCGCTCGAAGGACAGTTCCTCGAAGAAGAGCTGGTCGGACTCGTCAAAGTCGGTGCTCACCGTCTCCGGGTTGTAGTTGACGACAATCGCGGCGAAGCCGAGCTTCCGGAGCTCCCGTACGCACGACACGGCGCTCCAGTCGAACTCTACGCTGCTTCCAATGCAATACGCGCCGCATCCGAGGACCATGACGGACCGCCGCTCTTCCTCTGGTCCGATGTCGTTCTCCGAGCCCATGTACGTCATGTAGAGGTAGTTCGTGGCGGCGGGGAACTCCGCGGCCAGGGTGTCGATCTGCTTGACGTAGGGGACGATGCCGAGGCCCGTCCGCTTTCGTCGCACCAGCATCTCGGTGCTGCCGGTGTAGTCCGCGATCTGCGAGTCCGAGAACCCGGCGACCTTCATGGCGCGGATCTCCGGGCCGGCAAGCTTCTCCAAGTTGCCGCGCACCCTCGCCGCCATCTTCATCGTGCTGATCATCTTCAGCTTGGACAGGAACCAGCGGTCGATCTTGGTCAGCGCGTGGACCCGGTCGATGCTGTAGCCCTGCTCGAGGGCGGTCTGCACCATCCACAGCCGCTCGTCGGTGGGGTTCTTGAGCTTGTCCTCCAGATCTCCGCCCTTGATCGACTCGCCGTGGCCCTCGAGGCCCTTGCTGCCGGGCAGGACCATCCGCACCGCCTTCTGGATGCACTCTTCGAAGCATCGTCCCATCGCCATCACTTCCCCGACGCTCTTCATGCTGCTGCCCAAGTCCGTGCTGACGCGCTGAAACTTCTTCAGGTCCCATCGGGGCATCTTCACGACCAGGTAGTCGAGGCTGGGCTCGAAGCAGGCCGTGGTGTTCTTCGTGACGCTGTTGCGGATGCTGACCAGGTCGTTGCCGAGGCTCAGCTTCGCCGCTACGTACGCCAGAGGATAGCCGGTGGCCTTGGACGCCAGGGCGGACGACCGCGACAGCCTGGCGTTGACCTCGATGATGCAGTAGCGCTCCGAGTCGGGGTGCAGCGCGTACTGGATGTTGCACTCGCCCACAATGCCCAGGTGCCGGACCACCTTCAGCGCGGTCGAGCGGAGCTTGAAATACTCCCGATTACTCAGGGTCTGGCTCGGCGCCACGACGATGCTGTCGCCCGTGTGGATGCCCAGCGGATCGAAGTTCTCCATGTTGCACACCGTGATGCAGTTGTCGCGGACGTCGCGAACGACTTCGTACTCGACCTCTTTCCATCCGCGAAGGTCCTGGTCGATGAGGATCTGCGAGCTGCAGCTGAAGGCCTTGGAGGCCAGGTCCACGAGCTCCTTGCGATCGTGCGCGAAGCCGGAGCCCAGCCCGCCCAGCGCGAAGGCGGCGCGAATGAGCACCGGATAGCCGATCTTCTCGGCCGCCTCGATGGCCTCGTCCACGTTGCTGGCGGGGAAGCTCAGGGCCAGCGTCTCGTTGATCTCGCGAAGCTTCACGCTGAACTTCTCCCGATCTTCCGTGGCCACGATCACCGGGATCTGCGTGCCCAGGACCTTGATTCCGCGCCTCTGCAACTCGCCGGCCTCCCAGAGCTCGATGCCGACGTTGAGCGCCGTCTGGCCGCCCATCGACACGATGATGCTGTCGGGTTGCTCCTTGTCGAGCAGCTCGCACACCACGCTGGCGCGAACCGGCAGGGTGTACACGCGATCTGGAGAGGCGCCTCCCAGGTCCTTGGACGTCTGCACGGTGGCAATGTTCGGGTTGAGGAGGACGACCTCGACGCCTTCCTCCTTGAGCGCCTTGATCGCCTGCGATCCCGAGTAGTCGAACTCGCCGGCCTGGCCGATGCTGAGCGCTCCGGAGCCGACGAGCAGCACCTTCCGGACCTTCGCCGCGCTGTTCTCGTAGATCTCCGGCAGGTGCAGAACGAGCGGCTCGGTCTGGCCGTTGACCTGCGCGACGAACTTGTCGAAGAGGAAGGCGGTGTCCAGGGGCCCTCCGGCCGCTTCCGGGTGGAACTGCGCGGAGCAGAAGGGCTTGGTGAGGTGGATGATTCCCTCGTTCGTCATGTCGTTGGCGTTCAGGAAGAAGGTGCGCCAGCCCTCGGGGAGGGCGTCGGTGTCCACGGCGAATCCGTGATTCTGCGGCGTGATGTAGCACTTCCCCGTGCGCATGTCCACGCAGGGCTGGTTCATCCCGCGGTTTCCGTACTTCATCTTGCTGGTCTTCGCCCCGGCAGCCAGGGCCATGAGCTGGTTGCCCAGGCAGATGCCGAAGATGGGCTTGGGCGGCTCCAGCGACATCGCGTACTGGAGCGACTTGATGGTCGCCGTGGCCAGCGCGGGGTCGCCGGGGCCGTTGCTGATGAAGAGGCCATCCCACTCGACGCCCTCGGGGTTCGCCTCGAGGTCGTAGTCGAAAGGAACCAGGGTCAGCTGCACCTTGTGCGCGTCGATGAAGTAGCGGATGATGTTGTACTTGATGCCACAGTCGTAGGCCAGGATCCGCGGCGAGTTGCCTTCGCCGAACACGCGGATGACCTTGGTGCTGACCTCCGCCACGAGGTTGCGCTTGTTGGGGTCATCAAAGCTGACCGGGTCGCCGGAGAACTCGATCTTGCCAAGGAGCGCACCATGCTCGCGGATGTGCTTGGTCATGGCCCGGGTGTCGATGCCGAAGAGGGCCGGAACGCCGCTGCGGCGAAGCCAGGCCCCAAGCGACTCGGAGGAGTTCCAGTGCGACGGATCCTTGCTGTAGGACGCGACGATGAGGCCATTGACGTGGATGTTGTTGGACTCGAAGTGGGCGGGGAGGCCGTACTCGTCGAACTCGTCGTCGTTGGGTACGCCGTAGTTGCCCACCAGCGGGTAGGTGAGCACGAGGATCTGGCCGCGGTAGCTGGGGTCCGTGAGCGCCTCGGGATAGCCCACCATGCCCGTGTTGAACACCACTTCCCCGGCCTTGGACACCTCCGCGCCGAAGCTGAAGCCGTTGAGCTCTTCTCCGCCTTCCAGCACCAGCTTCGCTGCAACGCACTGCTCGGTGAGCGAGTTGGAGGCCTCGGCGTCATGGCGCAGCGGGATCGGCGAGATGGCGCTGTTCTTGCCAAGCCTGAAGAGAAGGAGCAGGACCACAGAGAAGCATGGCGAGTGAGAGAAACGCGATCCGGCCCCCAGAAGCCGGCGAGGGCGTCCTTCACCTTCTCGCTTTCCGCGCGGCGCGTCCGAGCGGCGTGTGCGTGGCGGAGTTGCGCTTCTTGCCGAGCATCCTCCCACACCTGCAACGCTAGTCGTTGGCAGATCCGCGACAAGCACCTCGTCCGAGCGGCGCAAAGGGGGGCTGTGGGGCGGCCGCAGGAGCGCTGCTGGACACTTCGACTTGAGTGGACGGCGATAAGCAGAAAAGCACAACAGCAGAAAAGCAGATTTGAGAGGATTTTGAGTCGCTCGGATAGGACAGATGGATCGCCGATCTCTTCGCCTGCGCAAGTACAGCAGGTGCAAGGCGGTTGAACGCGCAGTTGGCGGGAACTGAGAAATGGAATCTGGCCAGCTGCTGTGTGATAGGTCCGATCACGTTGAAGCGGCAAATCACACGCCCGCAAGTGCATGTCACCCCCGAAGGAACCGCACAATCCCAAAATCCCCGCTTCGCAGCGCAGATTGGATGTACGTGGTCGCCTCCACGCTCTTATTTTCCCGTAGCATTCCGGAATAAGGCGTTCTCCAGATCTAGAGGCTCAACGTATTCCGATTCTGTTCTGGGTTTTAAGCTTTTGGCTTTCCGCTCGTGGGCGCAGAAGCGTTGAGAGGTATCGTCAGTGTCTCTCGCTCTCTCGCGCTCAGAGGGAGGATGGGAAACGCGCTGGTGGAGGCGGGGACGGTCCCGGTGATCGGTCAAGACGGTACGCCAGGCTAAGAGCTGCTGTGCCACAGCGGAATGAAGCTGAAGGGAGCTTCTTTCTGCGCTGCTGCGGCAGAGGAGGAACTTCTGGAGAATCTGGCCGTGGACATCGACCAAGGCCTGGTGGAGAGCACCGACGAGAACGATGGCAGCCGCAAGCACGTTGGCATGGACGACTTTCACGTAAGACGGCGCTTTCCCGCGCAGATCCCTTTGAATTTCGTGTGCTCCATTCAGTAGCCGCGTCTGTGGAACTTCCGCCGCTTCTCCTCACTGACGGCTGCGATTTGTGTACGGACTCGTTTGTGCACCGCCTCTCGAATGCCTAAGGGTCTTGACAGCTTGAGTTTTTTGACGAGGGACGCTTTAGCGCATTGGCCGCATCGGCCGCATGTTGACGGAGCTGGACTCAAACTCAAACGAACTCAACGAAGCTCAGCTGAAAAATCTCGCCGACGCACGTCCTAGGTCTTACACCTGATAGGGATTGGGAGCTTCGCGTCGGTGCGCCTGGTGCGCCACAAGGGAAATGGCAAGGCGTACGCGCTCAAGACGCTCAAGAAGATCATGCTGGTGAAGCGCGACAAGGTGCTGCACACCAAGACGGAGCGCTGGGTGCTCCAGCACATCGACCACCCCTTCCTCGTGCGCCTGCGCTATGCGTGGCAGAGCCCCGTGAAGCTGTACATGGTGCTGGACTTCCTGCCGGGCGGAGAGCTGTTCTACTGGCTCAAGAAGCACAAGGTCTTCAGCGAAGAGCGCGCGAGGCTCATCGCCGCAGAGGTGGCGCTCGGCCTGGAGGCCCTGCATGCCCGCGACATCCTCTACCGCGACCTGAAGCCCGAGAACATCCTGCTGGACGGCGCGGGGCACATCCGCATCGCGGACTTTGGCCTCGCCAAGGAAGGCGTCAAGGCCCCCGGACGAGATGGTGGCGCACGCACGTTCTGCGGCACGCCGGAATACATCGCACCCGAGATTCTCATCGACGGGGGCCACGGCTTCGCCGTGGACTGGTGGTCCCTCGGGACCCTCTTGTACGAGATGATGGCGGGCCTGCCGCCCTTCTACGACACCAACCTCGATTTCATGTATCGCAAGGTGCTCGGCGCGAAGCTGCGCTTCACCAGGGACTTCTCGGACGACGCCAAAAACGTCCTTCGAGGACTCCTCACCCGCGTCCCCGAGGAGCGCCTCGGCAGCCAGCGCGGGGCCGCAGAGATCCTAGATCAGCCGTTCTTCAGCTCCCTAGATAGGGTGAGTCCTCCTTCCGATTCTTGCCTGCTGCTGCGATAACCAGTGATAGATACCCAGCGATGACCAGCGATAGCCATGGATTACCGGCGATAGCCGTCGATCACCGCACCGTCGATAACCGCACCGTCGATAACCGCACCGTCGATCTTCTCCTCATCCCAGGATGCTGTGCTTCGCAAGGAGTACCAGCCGGAGTTCGTACCGCCAAATGACGACAACTTCGACTCGGACCTGTACGACTCGCTGTACAGCTCGCCGCCCGACGAACTCGGCGACTCTTGGAGGGAGGGACCCATTTTCGAAGGGTTCACCTACGATCAGAGTGTGATCGCCGATGACGACTCCATCAACGGGACCTACTAGAGCAATCGCTTCGCCACATGAGTCTCCCTCTCTCAACGCCGTTCACCTCCGTTTCCAAAGAAAATGCGTTCATCGCTTCGCCGCTCGCGTTGGTGGCGTTCCATCGGTTTTCTCGAGTCCAGCAGATGCCTGGGCAGATCCTAGTGTGTGTGTTATCAATGCTTGCGGCGCCTTTCGTCTGTGTGTCTGTGTTGACATCGTACGAATGAATATGTGTTGCTTCTGTTGTTGATGCTTCTTGTTGATGCTTCTTGTTGAGGCTTCTTGTTGATGCTTCCACTGGCCACCCCAAGCCTGAACAGAGGGTTGATAGCTCGGACGCCTGTCCCTCGAAGGCGCATCGTAATCGACCGGAACTATCGAGCTCTTTTGCCCGCCTGCACTTTGCAACTCTTCCAACGCTTTCTTTTCCCTCGCCTCCCTGGTGGCCTCGCCCCCTCTGGCTCACCACTCAAATGCTTCACAACTCAACTGCTTCACCACTCCAAACATGAACAACTACAGAATCGCTGGCAATCTAAGCGAAGTGCGTCTTCACCCGCAGCGTAAGAGGCTCTCGATTGGCAGCCATGAAGTCGACCGGGATGTCTGTCTCCCACTCGGCCATGCGCGTCCCCTGCGCTGACCGGATCCCGGTGATCTGCTGTGCAACTAGAGATCCCACCGCGGGGCTGAGCTTGAAGCCATGGCCGGAGAAGCCGTTGCACAGGAAGTAGCCCGGCAGGCTGGACTCGCCGATGACGGGATGCACATCCTCCTGGTTCACCGTGTACATGTGGCTGAAGCCGTTCACCTTCCCGCGACTCGGCATGTTCGGCAGGCGGTGCAGGAGGCATCCCAGGAAGTCCGCTTCCACGTGGTGGTCGAGGACAGTGTCGAGCGAATCCGGATCGTCGACGATCTCGCTCTCAAACCTGTGCGCCACGGAGCCGAAGACCAGCTGCTTGCTGGCCCGCCGCGGCATGAAGTAGATGCCGGAGGCGCCATGCGCATCGGCGACGAACGGGAGGCCGAGAAGATCCTCGCCGTCGATGGCGACGTGCCCGACCTGGATCCGCGTAGGAAGCATGGTGGTGCTCGTCTCGACGCCGCAGGTGTCGTTGAGCTTCTTGAACCACGGTCCAAGGCAGTTCACTACGCTGCCCGCCATGACCACGCTCCCGTCCTCCAGCTCCACGCCGGTGGCCTTCCCGCCGCCCGTGAGGACCTTCGACACGCCCGCTTGGAAGCGGTAGTCCACGCCTTCCCGTCGCACGGCGTCCAGCATGTCCTCCAGGCAGCTGCTGGAGTCCAGGTGGCCGCAGCCGTGCTCGTAGAGCGCAGAGAGCTCCGGAAAGACCCGCCCCGTCTCTTCCCCGGTTTCGGGATCGTACTCCGGATACGGATCGGTGTTCATCGACGGGAACATCTCCTTTACACCAGACGCGTCGAGCACGGTGGAGTCCACACCAAAGGCCTTCAGCCGCTGCTGCATTATCTCGTTCTCCTCGCCAGTCTTGCCGAGCATCCAGAGGGCTCCCGTCTCGGTGAAGTACGCGCGAGGCTCCTTGATGCCGGTGTACGACGACCAGTTCTTGAAGGCTCGAATGCCATCCAGCGCAAGCTTCATGGTCTCGTCAAAGCTGTAGAAGGCCCGCATGAATCCCGTGGACCACCCCGACGAGCCGACGCCGAGGGCGCTGCCTCGCTCCAGGACGACGACGCGCATGCTGGGATCACGGCCTTTGAGCTGATACGCGATGTTCAGGCCCATGATGCCACCTCCGCAGATGACGAC
>JAAMXY010000784.1:0-20890 GCA_019677205.1 Pinguiococcus pyrenoidosus
CCACATCTCCCAGGACCACCACCGCCACGTGCGGGCCCCTGGTGACCTCCGCGGGCGACATACGGACAAGCGGGCGCTCTTCAGCGCAAAGGATCCCCTTGAAAGCCCGCTGAAGCCTCGGTTCGTGCCCTGGGCTGTTCGCGCGACACCATGCCAGATCTCCGAGGTCACGCGGTGTCGCGAACTTGAGGAAGGGACTACCGTACCAGGTAGTAGGTATGCATGACAAATACCTAGATACCCTTTCGCGCGGAGTACCCAGAGCCCCGAGTGCTCTGGTCCGGAAAAGTCCGGGGGGGTGTCGGCTGAGAGCATTGCGGCTCGTGGCGTCTCGGCCTCGACAGCGCCGCCATGTGCATGCTGTGAAGCCATGCGAGGTGACGAGCACGGCGCTGCCGGGAACGAAGGTGTTTCTCCGGGCTTCGGGAAGGCGGCAGGCCCACAGAGTCGGCCGTCGCACCCTGCCTTGGGGCTGCTGAAGGTCTCCTCCTGCTTCGGGCCTCTCTTCATCAGCGACTGCGCGGCCAAGACTGCTCGCCTAATCAAAGATTCGAGGCTCAGCCAGGCGCGGCCTGGAGAGAAGCCCGAAGTAGAGAAGAGCAGAGCGCTGCTGGGCCGACGCCGTACGACGCGGTCTCGGCCACCGGCCAGCGTAGCCAGCGCTGGTTCCCTGCCGGGGACGAGCAAAGGATGGACTGCTTTTCAGCAGCTGAAAGCTTCGGGCGTCCTTGAGAACACCGACGTCGTCACGCCCCCCACGCCCGGGAGCTTGGGCCCACCCAGTCCGGGCGCGTTTCGGGGCCATGTGGGAGCAGAGACTTGCCGTCTTGCCAACGAGCTTGCTCGGAGCATAAGGAACTGGTCGCAACGGGTCGAGAACCTTGGCGTGCTCGTCGACGAGGAAGGTGTCCGGGCACTCGTGACCTTCTCCAGCTCCCTCTCGGCCAGTGTCCGGCAGGACGTGGCGGCTGCCTTGCATTCGCTGTCGGAGCAGTCGGACTATTGGAGGCAGCTCATCGAGGGTGGATCCGTCGCAGCCCTTGCCTCCATCTCGAGCAAGGAGTCTGGCCTAGACACGCGCCTCCACTGCGCTGCGGCACTTGCGAACTTCACAAAGACGCGTGGCTTCGAGGACCGAATCGTACACGACGGCGGAACGGCCATGATCCTTCATCTCCTAGCAGCGCATGACCAGCAGCCGCTACGGAACCTCGGCGTCCAGAGTCTGTACAACCTGTCTTGCGTGACCTCCGCGTACGGCGTGATGGATCGAGTGATCCGTTCTCTGGTTACCACGCACTATCGCATGGTGACGGCACGAAGCGTCAGCGCCCTTATTCTTCGGGCGTTGTGCAACTGCTCCACTCTGCCACAGCTTCATCTGCGAATGGTGGAGGAGGGTATCATCCCGCTGCTCCTCGACGTAGCAACGTCAGACGAAGCGCCGGCGCGCGACGAAGCTTCGTACATTGCAGCGGCGTGTCTGGCGAACATGACCATGGCTCGGGCGACCCGCTCCGAGCTGGTGGCGAAAGGTGGTATGAAGGTTCTCCGCGAGCTGTCGAAGAGCGAAGCGCCTGCTACGCAACTTCTCGTCAGTGGCGCGCTTCGGGATCTCAGCATGGATCGCGCCTCTCGCTTTCGGATCCTGAGCATTGGCGACTCGATTCTCAGCTGCATTCACGCCGTGGCGCTGGCGGCTGCCCCAGGAGAGGTATTGACGCTACGACGATGCACAGCTGCGGTGCTCTGGCTGCTGGAGTATGACGAGGCGGGCATCGTGGAGGTGGTGCACCAAGGTGGCATCCAGCTGTTGGTGATGCTGGCTGATGCGAACGATGACGGCGTCACCAAGCGGCTCTGCGCCTCCGGCTTGTGCCGCATCCTGAGCCTGAATCGGTCCGAGGTGCAGGAGAAGATGGTAGCCGATGGAGGCGTCAGCACGGTGAACAAGCTTTGCCAAGTAGTTGAGGACGTCGCCATCCACTACCAAATGGGCCAGGCATGCTACCACCTCTCGCTGGACGTCGGCATGCACCAGCGTCTGCAGGACAGCGGCATGCTCTCCAACCTCGTCCACATGGCGAGGATCTCCCCGAGCCATCATGTGCGCGAGGTGTACGCGGCAGCACTGTGCGCGATGTGCGCAAACGAGGCGAACCTGTCCGCGGTGCGTGGCGTCAACGGCTTGTCCGCGCTCTTCGAACTACTTCGCGATCCGCACACGGCCGTGCAAGTCCACTGCTGCGCCGCGCTCACCATGCTCGCCAAGTGTTCTCGGTGCATATCCACGCTTCTGGACCTGGGCATCGTGGACCGCGTCGTGCAGGTCTCTGACGAAGTCCTGGCATCGGACCACGCCGCATCCCCAGATGAAGCGCAGGAGAGCGACAAGAGCACCGCCGAGAGCCCGCGACAGGTGGCGCTTCAGCAGCGTCTGCATGTCTTGCGCTCTTGCGCAAGCATCCTGGCGAGCCTCTCTGCCACTCCACTTGCGATGGAGAGGCTGAAGGAGAGACTGCTCATTCGACGCATCATCGACCTGGCCACTCTGGACGACAACGGCTCGAAGCGCGAGTGCGCGGCTGCCTTGTGCAATCTCAGCTGTCACGAGGAGGTGCGGGAGATCATGGTCGCCGCTGGCGCCGTCCGCGCGGTGGAGCAGCTAAGCAACTCGTACTCCGAAGCGACGCAAAGAGACTGCGCAAGATGCCTGCACAATCTCAGCTGCTCCGCCTCGCTGCAAGGGCGGATGCTGGAGCAGAGCGTCGTGCAGACGCTGCTCATGACCTGTCTGGTCCGAGCTGGGGACGCCGTGACAAAGAGCGTCTGCGCCCGCACACTGCTGAACTTGGTGACCCAGCAGGTGCTCGATGAGACCCTTCAGGCGAGTATCTTGCGCGCCTTCGCCATGCTGTGCAGCGAAAGGCACGCCACCACCGTGTCGGTGTGCGTCAAGGCGTTCTTCGTGTTCTCGTGTGATCAGGCGATGCGTCAAAGGATTGTCGCGAAGAAATCCAGGATGAACAGCTTCTTCTCGCTCATGAGAGCTCCCGAGGAGGACACGAGACTCCAGTGCGGCCTCGCGGTGTGCAATCTTCTCTTGGACGAGAGCACTCGGCTCGCAGCCGTCCTCGCCGGAGCGCTGGCAGTGCTAAAGGTCTTGGCGACCGCAGGAGACCCTGCCTGCGAGGTGCACTGCGCTCAAACCCTCATGGCCGTCTCCAGTGATCCAGTGTGCCACGATGCCTTGGTGCGCGATCGCGCCGCGAGCATGCTGGTGCTCTTGACGCAGGTCGATCGCGACCAGACCGTGCGAGCTGCCACGCACGCGCTGTGCTGCTTGACGTTCCACCAGGGTTTGCGAGGGAGCGCCATCGACGCTGGCGTCGTCAGCGCGACGGCGGTGCTCGTGGCGCGGATGATGCACTTGGCAGATCTTCAGGAGGATTGCGCACGTATCTTTTGCTATCTGGCAGCGACGCCGAGCAATCGACCTTTCATGACTGCGCATCACGCAGTGGATGCGCTGTGCATACTTGGACGGCGAGGAAGCGGCGATGACACCATTGCAGCACTGGCTGTGCTGGCGCTGAGGCGCCTGTCTTGGAATGCAGCTTGCCTCGACGCCATCGTCAACGACGGTGGGGTGGCGATGCTCGTGGCTCTGCTGGCCCGGTCCAGAGACTCCGACGTCGTTGTGGACATGGCCAAGGACGCCATCTACGTGTTCTCCAACGCGGCTCGCCGAGAGGAGGCAAGGTGGCGCCTACTCGACGCCGGCGTGGTGGATGTGCTCTCGCGAGTCGCGGGCTTGGAAGCGCTGCGAAGCGACGCCGATGTGGTCTGGAGACTCGCGCGTACGATGAAGAACCTGAGCGAGATCCTGCCAAGCCACAGACGCCTTGTCGACGCCGGCGTCGTGACGAGGCTGGTCGACATCAGCGCTTCCGCGAACCCCGCCGCCCGCGACGAGATCGCCTGCGTAATCTCCAATCTCTCCCACACCGAAACCGTGCGGGAGAGCTTGGTGGAGCAGGGATGCATCCCGCTGCTCCTGCAGGCGAGTCGCTGCAAGCGCGAAGCGACGCGGAGAGCCTGCGCCGTTGGGATCCTGAACCTTTCCGCGTGCTCGACAATCGGCAAAGGAGCCCTGGAGAGCCTCTTCCGCATGGTCACACCCCTGCGCCGCTCGCCGGCTAGCCCCCCGCGGATGAGTAGGAGGACGAAGGCGAAGACCGGGGCCATGAGAGGTGTGGTCACGTCGGGGATCTTCACTCCAGCGCTGCAGAACGAGCGAGACGCTCTCCTGTACTGCAGTAGCGATGCAAGCACTGGTAGCGGCGCTCGGTTATCGAATCCAGCAGCGTTGCTGCCGGAGTTTGAGGCGGAAGAAGACTCGGGCGGCGACGAGAGAACGATCAGTCGTGGCGCTTTCGTGGACAACGGCACAGAGATCGACGAGGACGAAGAGGTGCGAGACGCCTCGCGCTTTGCAACAGAAGAAGACCACCTGATGTACTATGCAAAGCGTGCTGAACAAATCGAGGCGCCACGAGCGTCTGGCCAGCAGCAAACACAGGCCGTCGCTCGGGCCGAGCAGAACTCGGAAGCGGTGCTTTATCCCATCCAAGCAGCACCGGCTGCACTGCAGCACTTTTCCGCGGATGCAATCGACCTGGGTGATCAGGCAGCCTCCGGTCTCGTTCGATTTGCCAAGGATGTCACCACGCACGACGTCAAAAGCATGATAGACAGGATTGTCGCGGAGAGGGGTGCCGTCGGAGAGCCTTCTTCACCACCAACACAAGAGCGCGGAACACGAAATCAGCTTGTCACCTCTGGGATTTCAGATGCGCACCCGCAAGCAGAACCACGGAAGCAAGAAGGAAGCAACAAGGAAGGGAGCTCTATGGTTGCCCGGGACTCGGAGCGTGCTGCAGAAGACATTCGTTCCTTGGATCGGCCCGAGACCAACGAGGAGCCCCACGCCGCGCAGCAACACCAAGGTGTTCATCGACGCTTCGATGTGGACAACGATGGGGACCGTCGCTCCAAGGATGTACGACTACAAAGCGACCCGCCTGCTTTCGACCAAAGCACGCCCAAAGCCGTGGCAAGGATGCGACAGAAGCGGCGAGGAAGACGAAACGTGCCAGGCTTGTCTCTGCCGTTTCATCGAACTCTTGCACGGCACGCGCGTCAGGCAGGTTTCGAGCGGCAGGTCCCTCATGTCGATCCTGAGAAAGTCAGAGAAGCCATGGCCTTTAGAATAGACGACGACGACGACGACAGCCTAGACATACACTCCATCCTGCGAGCCAACCGAGGGTGGATGTTCAGCAGATCAAGATCTTGGGTTCGTTCACAGACGGCTCAGGGTAGGCGCCGGGGCCCATCCGGTGGAGCGTCCGATCAGCTCCGGCCTCAAACGCGCTCGTAGGCCGCGCGGCGGCGCTGGAAACACGCGGCGTTAAGACACTACGATGAAGTACTCCAGCTACGACCCAGAATGGCAGAGATGCCGAACCCGCAAAGCAACAGAGAAAGCTTAATCCGTTGGACAGATCCATCACACGTCTATCAACGTGCTAATTGCAGCCAGAAACGCCTTCAACGACCCTAGATGAAAGGCACCGTAGCGCCCCCCTCGCTGCGCTTCTTCACGAATGCTAAGTTCGCTCTTGATGGTGGAGAGAATGCCTTTCACGTGCGCCTCGCTCGATTGGCCTGACAACCTGTCTCCATCTCTCTCGGCTTTCCCAGAAGAGGCGTACGCTTCCACAAGCGCAGGAGATAGACGACAAGTGTTCTGATCGATCTGATACCTATCCGTCAGAACGTGCCTTCGAAAGAGCGCCTCGAAGATGCACCAGGTCAGCGAAGACAACTCCTCTTCCGTGAAGGTCGCGGCCCACCGCTCCGCTTCCAGGCAGAATCGCTTGAGGAGGCCTTCCGGCAGTGGAACTTTCCACAGCCTCGCAGCTGCCGCAATTCGTTCTCGCGAATACTGCGTGTGCCCATCTGGATCCTCGCAGAGGTGCATGTCCAGAGGCCGAGCCTCGGAGGCGCTCGCCACGACAATCGCGAAAGAGGATGCGATCTCTGCGATCTCGGCAGGAGAAAAGGAGATCAAAGCGGGACCAAGGACCTCTAGGAGGCGCTGAAAGGCGAGCATCCGGAAGTGGTAGCTCTCGCGGGAAGCTTGTGCCACCTTGAGCGCCCGCGCCGTTGAGGACGGGACGCTGCTGGTTCGGATGATGGTTGCGGCCTCGACGAAGTCTGCAGCCGCCGACGCCGCGCCCTCCGCCACGGCGGAGATGAGCATCGCGAGGACGGAGGGATTCATGTGATCCAACTCGTCCGCGTCTTGGGCGATCACGGGCAAGAGCACCTCATTCTTCAAGCCGCTCCACCCAGTGACCCCCAGCGCCCAGTCCAGGCGAATCCGCTCCGCAATTGTCAGGCCCGGGAGCTGAATGAAGTTGGATCCCCCTTTGGTCGGGTCGTCGGCATCCGTAGACGGGTCAAGCTGTTGAGAGGAGGCACCCTCGGTCAAGTCTTCCCACGACCCAAAGAAGTCCGACCGGAACACTTCGGGCGTCTCTTCGGAGTTGAGCGCAGCCATCACGCTTATCACCGTCATGTACAGCCGGGGCCATCGAATGCCTGCGACGGACGTCGCGTAGGCGATGCGCGAGAGGCTTCTCAGCAAGACATGCTTCTCCATCCCTCGGGCACCATCGATGTGGTCCCTCAGGTACAGAAGGCGAAGTCGCTTGGTGAAAGGCCGCGATTTGTGCCCAAGCTTGGTGAGCCCTTCCAGCATGTTGGCCACGTCGTCGGGAGCCAATGAGTTCCGTGCGAAGACGCTGTTCACAATCATTCCCCCACAGAGCCTTCCCATCAGGGACGGAAGCATGTGTCCGGGACTCTGATCGCTTCGTAGGATGTCTCCCGTCGCCCGGACGAGGCGGGCAGCGGTTCTCATGGAGATGGGCAGCCTCCCTCGATGGGAGAACACCGGGTGGTCGTTGATGATCTTGTTCGCGTGCAGAAGGATTCGGGCACAGAGGGTTGCCGCCTCCTCGCCTTGCACGCCGAGGCTGCCAAGGTTGTAGATGAGGCGCGCCTGCAGGTCGATGCTACGCTTCCGCTCGCCGAGGCCGATCCCCTGACCAGCGATCCTTCGCATGGCCTCTCGTACGAGGTCGTCCTTGAAGGCCGCATTGACGGTGTCCATCAGAATCTTCCTGCTCTTTCCTGGCATCGTCTCAGCGGCGTGAACAATCAATGCCACGAAGTCGCAGAACCGCTCATCCCCGAGGCTCTCCAGCGCGACTCGCCCGGTCTCCGTGCTAGGATTTAGGAGGGCGAGCACCTGCTTCATTGACGGAATGGCCGCCTCGTTCACGGCGTCTACGTTGCATTTGGCCAGAAGCACGGCGGTGTCGGCATCTTGGTTGTCCAGCACGCCCGAGACGAAGGCGTGCTCCACGCTTTTGTCAATCTTCTTGACAGATTGGCCAATGTCATCCAGCTGCTGTCCAGTGAAGCCCTCAATGGTCAGGACGCCTGCCGTGGCCCACGTGGCACATGCCAAGGCCTTCATGGTCGCGTGGCTTGGTCGCCACTTGCCGCCGGTCACGCCGCCCGGTTCTTCGCCAGTCTGGCCGTCGGGCAGCACGTCTCGCTCGTAGTGCACCGCCATGGCTTCGAAGCATCTGGATAGATGTGACGCACAAGCCGTGAAGCTCGAGCAGCAGGACTGCCACCAGGTGGGACTCTCGTGCCTGTCAATGCGCAGCTGATCTTGCAAAGCGCGCGGCGGAGAAGCAAGCTGCGCGCGGACAACCGCCATCACCGTGGCCATCTCCAGCGGACTGCAGAGGCTGATTGCCTGGGTTGCGTCATCCTCATCGTCGGGATCGGGCCCGACAGGCCGGACGCGAACCTCTTCGAGGCACTCTGCGAGGCGCTCGAACGCGCGCGTCCGCAGGTCTGCGTCGTAGTAGCCATGTCTCTGCAGCGCGAAGAGCAGCCGAGAGGTATCCAGCATGTCCAGATGGCCCAGATTGAGCTCTGCGGCCTCGAGAAGCTGCTCGAAACGCCGATCGGACACGAGATCATCCAGCTCGTCGTCGTTGGTGGTCGCGTAGCGAGCGGAGCTGCCATGCCACCAGTCGGCGTAGGAGAGCCGCGCCAAGAAGAGGCAGCTTGCGCGGCTGTCCGCGATGCTCGCGCGAGTGATCCGCATCTCCATGTGCAGCACAGAGCGCAGCGCTTTGACGCGCTGCTCCGCCGCCCGCAGAAGCTCCTCCACAACCGGCGGCGAATCCAGGTCAAAGCGCAGTGCCACGGCTGGCACAGCCGTCTCGCCAAGGCCAGTGACGTCTCCGTACGCTCCGGTCAGCAGCACCGAGAAGGCAGGGTCCGGCGGCCGCCGGAAGAACCACACGTTGGGGCTGGAGGCGTCGCCAGTGACCCCCACGATGCAACCGAGAGCCGCGATGACGCACAGAACCCTGCATTTTCGCGCCATTCGCATCTCTTGGCCAGCAGAAGCCAGATCTTCTTTGCAGAGAAGCTCCGAAAAAGCGCAATCAAGCGATCTGCAACGACGCTGCACCGCCCACAGCTCTTGTGGTCCCCGAACGCCGCCGGCTTTGCTGTTCAACCAGACGGTCTTAGCGATTCACCCGACAGAGAAGCAGCGTGACTCGTCTTCTGAACGCCGAGACGCTACGACCTAGTCTCTACATCTGCACATGGTGGCCGGAGATCATGAAAGACGCCCTTTTGGCGGGCTCAGCGGACTTGTCTGGCGCAGAATCCCAGCGGCGGGAGGCTTTTGGTGCGCCAAAGGGAAATTCACTGACTGCTTCACTTGCTTCACAAATTTTCTTTGACCAGTCGAGATCAGGATCTCACTTCATTGGTTCCAGTGTATCAGCTGATGAACGTCTGTAAATCTTATTTTTTATTGTATTATATATGATCCGTATAGTTTTTGAGCGTTACTTTCCGAGACTTTCTTCGTTGTGGATGCCATGTTTAGGCTGACTTCAAATAGCAAGCTTTTCTTGCCGCGTAAGAAAGCAAGACATCGAAGCAACGCACGAGCGACGCTGGAGAGGGAGCCATGCGCCGCATAGCTCATGTGGCGACGCGTTTAGTGGCGAGGCCGCCCCAGAGAGGCATTGTGTCCACCATCCAGAATCTCCCGTACTTCACTCGGCTCACGAAACGAGAAGAGAGCCGCAAAGAGAGCGAATCGATCTTACGAGAGGCTTTCCGCGCCGCCGCCTCGGTAAGATCCCACCCATCTCGGTTGTGCTTTCTCCGTCCTCCTTCTCAAAGCCGAGAGACATTCTCACACGTGAACTCAATCACGCAGGAGCTGGATGGTCCCATTCCAGAAGGCCAGAGGGAAGAAGCCAAGCAGCTTTGGCTGAAGATCGGGGTTCCCGTGGGCTCGGAGGCGCCTCAGCTGCGCTCCTTGAGCACGCTGCTCGAGAACTTAGACTCGCATCTGGAGTCCAAGCGCTCAGCATTGCCACACTTGGTAAGCCTACGGGAAACGTTGAGGAAAGGAGAAGGCCGGCTTGGAGTAAGCAACGAGGAACCTCGCAGGTGGAGCCGGCGAACCCAGCTGCCGCCGCCTCGGCACACTTTTTCCTGCGATGTACAACGCTTCGAGAGGTGCTGCTGCAGCTGGCACGCGGTGTGGCGCGGATGTCGCAGAAGGAGGCCGACCGGTCCTACAGGTCGTTCAGTTCGAAGCTCCCGGCGACGATCATCGATGACGATGTCGACCTCCTCGTTCGCTTCTGCCGTGCTTGGGTCGATGGCTCGGCAATGGATCGCGTCGGAGTGCACATCGATGCCATGCTGAAGACGTCGGAGGATGAGTGGCTGCCCGAGCCAAAGGCGCTGCTGGCTTTCGAGACGGTGTACTACGGCATGACCGCGGGCCTCATCTCAGGCTTCCAGGCGTTGCCGGGCGTGCCGCGGCGGCAGAGCAGGCTTTACCGGAATTCGACGCGCAATTACCTTAGAGATGATGTCGAGTTCCCCATGAAGTTCCGCTGCTGCTTCGCATGGGCAGCCGCCGACGACCCGCATCCAGCGGTGAAGGCCAAGCCAAGCTTAGACTCGCTCGCTAGAAAGGAGGCGCTTGTCCGTGTTGCCGAGGCGCAGTTTGCGGAGGAGTTCTCGAACGCTTCCAAGGAGATGCAGGAGGAGTTCAAGCAGAAGGACGAGAAGTACTGGGCTTCCCGGGTAGAGAATCGGCAGTACTACGGCTTGTCCTTCCTCTTCCTGAGTACGATTTTTGCGCTGGATCTCTATTCGATGGACATATGACAAGCAAGCTCAGAAAGAACGACCTAACTCTTCATTACTACCTCTCAATAATATTGTCTAAAACTGCGCTAAGCGGGACAACTACCGAGGGTGGCGCCGCACCAGCCTAATACAAGAAGGCGTCAGATGGATACCTCAGACCAGACATGGTTCTGCGATGCGGGCACGGTGCTGCGACCTCCAGAATGCAGTTCTGGGAGCTGCTTCCTACCTTGTTTCCCGCCAGGGCTTCCTTCATTGCCCTCTTCACAGCTTCAATGATCGGCTTTGCCGCATCCGAGCCGAGATGGAGGCCATCTAAGAGCGATGCGATGCGTCAGGTGCCGGGAGACTCTCGGTGGTGGCATTGTGATCAGGGGTCCCATTGTGATCAGGGGTTCCATTGTGATCAGGGGTTCCACTGCGGCGTACCCATAAGCTCCCTAGCTATTCCTTCCGGCGTGTCTTTCTGTGTGTCGAAGGGGAACTCCAACTGTCGCAGCCGAGGTCAGACCGAAACAGTTTGAAGGCATGGACAAAACGACCCCCCCCCTTTTGTATGTGGCGTACCTCGAAAACTCCCTTGCTGTCCTCCGTGCGCAGATCGATGGCGAGGATGTGCGTCGACTCCGACAGTCGGATCGTCTCCTCCAGAAACTCTTGCACGCTGTGACGAAAGCTCGGGCGGAAGTCCTGGAGCGAAGACTGTCTCAAGAAACCAAATTTTGAGACTCTCCGCTTCGTCGAGACGAATCCTTCCCCTGCGACGGGGCTCAGGCGCCCAGAGAGTCGCTCGAGGAAGTCTCCCTGTGGCCCGCTACTGCCCGACTCCGGGCTGCTCAGCGAGTACTCCCTCTGCTCTAGACAGCATACGGCCGCGTCTGAGATATCCGATCCCAGACACATAAAGCGATCACTGTCGCTGACTGCTTCGGGCGGCGCCGCGCGCGTCTCGCAGAGCGGAACCAGGACCCCATGAATCGACGAGTGACCGCTGGAGCCCGGTGGCGAGCTGTCGACGGATTGCCTCCGATCAGAAGAGTCTCGTAGCGAGCGGTGTCTGCTTATCTTCGCTCGCTGCGCATTGGCGTCGGGCGGCTCCGACTTGATGCGGCGATGCCGGCTCCGCTCGGTCACATCGTTCTGCATGCTCTTGATCTCCGTCTCATCAGCAACGCTCTTTGCGCGGTCGGCACGATCCCCAGCAGCCGAGGGGCCCGGTCGATGATCCTTGGCTTCTGGGTAGTCCGAGTCCTGCCCAGCCGGCAGAGGGACCATCGCGCAAAGGCCGTCGTCGCCACCGTGATTGTCGGTGAGAAATGCGTCCTGCAGAAGCTCCTCCGCAGTCGGCCGACCGGCCGCTTCTGGGGCCAAGCACCGCCGGACGAACGCCTGCGCCAGTGGGTTCTTCACCCGCGCCAGCGACCTGGGCAGCTCTCCGGCCGACACCACTCGGGAGTAGATCTGGAAGAAGGACAGGCCAAAGTACGGCTGCCGGGCGCTGATCATCTCCAGCACCGCCATGCCGAAGGCGTAGATGTCCACTTTCTCATTGTACGCGGCGTCGCGCCACATCTCGGGCGCCATGTAGATCGGCGTACCGACGCTGCTTACGGCGTCGGAGGACGTCAGAGACGTGGAGAGACCAAAGTCGCCGATGCGAACGGTTCCGGTCGGGGCGTCGTAGAAGAAGTTGTCCAGCTTGAGGTCCCGGTGGATGATGGGGGGCTCGCGCTCGTGAAGGAAACGCACGGCCGTGAGGATCTGGCGACACCACTTCTTCACCACGCCGTAGCGCAGGCCGGAGTGCATGCGCTTCACAAAGTCTCGTAGCGACCCGCCGGACATGAGCTCGGTGATGAAAACACAGCGCTTGGGCGACAGCGGTGAGAAGTCGCCGTGGTCGTACTCCAGCCACGAGTCGACGTAGCTGATGATATGGTCGTGTCGCAGTTCCTTGAGCAGCGCGATCTCCTGGAAGATCCGTGCTTTCTCGCTCGCGGACAGGTCGTCGATGTACGTGACGTTCCAGGCCACTTCCGTGCCTTCCTCGATGTCGTAGGCCTTGTAGACCGACTTGTGCGCTCCTCGGCCGAGGCAGTGGCTGTAGCGCAGGAAGCGCGCATTGGGACTCACTTGCTCCGGACTCTCACTGTCCCGCTTCTTCTGCGCTGCCACTTTCTTCTCCATGGTCGCTCGCCTGAGCGCTTATCGAGGTGCACGCCCACGGCTTGTGGACCATCTACGGGCGCTTCCGATCAACAGGCAGCGTGACGGTTCAAAACTTCGCGCTGCTTGCGAATGCCTCGCAACGTCGCCCGTCGATCTTCATTTGCAGCTTGCAGGGAGAAGTGGGTGGCCTCACACGCACCCGATCTGGGCTCGTTGGCGCGCGTCGCGACCTCCGAGTCCGAGATCGCAAGGCTTCGCCGGCGGAATGTCGCCCAACGACACTGGCGATCCACCCAGTGCTCTCGTTGTTCCTCAGCGCTGCGCTGGCAGCTGCTTGGCGAAGCAGATCCGAGCGTCTGGACGCCAGCGACGCCGCCGTCGGCGGAAGCGGCGGCGGTGGCGGCGGCTGTGTTGCGGGAGCCTAGGCACGCGCAACTTTTAGACGATGAGGACGTTTGACGTTTCGGTAGAAGGTGCAACCTGGCTTGTGTACGCGGGAATAGCTGTCGTCGCTGGTCTACCGGACTAGCGCTACGGAGAGGAACTACAGCGGAAGAATCTTTTCCCTTTTCAGCAAGCAATCCCGCTATTCGAGTCCCCGTGACGTGGGGGTACGAAGGACGCGGGAAACCTATGAAAAGCTTCCTAGGGATCCGGCCACTACACGCTCGTTACCGCGTCCCAGTATCATTCCATAGGGAGCTAGATTCCCCGCTTGCGCTCCTGGTATGTCCACGGTATCTACGCACACAGGGCTCTGGAGCCTCCTTTCCTGCCTTATCAGCTCGGATACTGTAGCTGCGGAAGAAGAAGGAGGGGGGCATTTGTGAACTGTGAACGGTGAACTGTGCGGTTGTAGGTGGATCTGGAGGTCCAGGATCCTCCGGAAGTGCTTTGGCCTGTTCGCTTCGGAGACGGAGAGGATGAAGTGTGAAACGAGCGACGCAAACTACGGGAGTTTGCTGCGGCGCTGTGCTCAGCGATTCAGGCGCGATGGCGTCCACCATGCTAGTGGACGACTCGGCGGCCGGATGGCACACCATGAGCATAACGACCTCTGGCCCTTGCACGGTGGAGAATCGGCGGAGGCGGCCAGCGACGCAGGCGCGAGATGCGCACTCCATCAGTGACGTCGAGGGCGCACGGCCGTCGGCCCGCCACTCCAGGTACCTGAACAAGCCGAGCAGCTTCACCACCGAGGACATCGCCGGCGCGCACAGCAGAAGGCTGCATCGCAGCCTGCGGAACAAGCCCGATCGGTGCCTGGACGTGTCGGATATCGAAGGGACGCGGGGAAGGACCTCTCACTTCTACTCCACCAGACGCCGGGTCAACCCTTTGATTCCAAGCTACCCGCTGCCTTCTTTCCGAGTGGCTCCGCCTCCGGAGACCGCGCTGCTGAAGGATCCGCTGCAAGTGGACGACATCGGCGGCACGCGCTCGGCACCGCTGTACCAGCTGCCCATGCGCATGAACCACAAGATCGACGACATTCCTGGCGCGCAGTCTGGCTGGAAACCGCGACACAGGAACGTGTTCATCACCCACGCTCGACCGTCGCCGCTGGATGTTTCCGACATCACGGTTCCCGACTTTCGGTCGTCGCGACGCGTTGATCCCAATCGACCGGTGTACAACGTCAACGGTATGACCATTCTCGACGACGAGCGCGAGTGTCGGCCACCGGGCGCTCCCAAGGCGAAGAGCACGCCGTTCTACTCGCTGCTGAGCTCCGACATCGAAGGGGCGGTGAGCGGTTGGGTTCCACCGCATCAGATTCGGCCGCCCATGGAGCTCAGGCGGCACTTCCGCAACACGAACTACATTGGCGACATCCCCGGTGCGCAGAGCGACACCGTGAAGCACAGCATCAAAACCAGGAGGCATCTGAATCCCCTCAATCCGGTGTACCAGTCCCTGGATGGGCACCAGCTGGACCTGCCATGCGAACCGCTGTACAATGATCCTGCCGTGAGGGAAGCCGAGGCGTTCCTCGAGCAGGCCAAGGTTCACACGAAGATGGCACCGACGTCAAGAGAAAGCAGGGCGAAAGCGGAGCTGAGGCCGGAGACGAATGCCGGGCCAGATGCCCGCCCCGCGTCAGCCGTGATCGTCGCGCCTAGGGCGGCTGCGCCGGCGGATCCGGCGGCTGCCTTGTCGCCAAAGGAGCGGAGGGATGCACATCAACTTCAGGAAGATATTCGTAATGTACGGAGCCTGTCGTGATTCTCTAGAATCGAAGCGGGCAAGGCTTCGGGTCACACGCCAACACACGAGCTTCTCTCCAAGTGGACGGCACCGTCACGCAAAGGAAGAGAAGAGAGTCACTCCAAAACAGCGACGCGGACGGCACTTGCGCTCAGGAGCAGCAGGTCCCCCGCTCAAGGACCCATCACCTTTTGAGAATGCGGACATTGCACTACCCATACAACAGCGAGACGCCAATGGTGGCACCAAACAGCGCTGTGCTAAGATACACGGAGAAGCGATGCAGCCTGCGGTGCTTCAGTGGCGAGAGGTATAGCCAGAGACTTCTGTTCACGGCGTCGCCATCGAAGAAGCGTATGGCAGCCGAGTTTAGCAGGCAGAGGGAGATGTTGTACTTCACCAGATTGCCTACAAAGGCTGACAGCAGGTCGGGTGCCCGAAAATACAAGGCGCGTGCCGCCTGCCGCGCGAGGCCTCCGATCGAGCGCGGGTTCACGTCCAGGCTCCGCAGCCATTCCGGGATGTACCATGGCTTCGCATTCGTCATGGCGACGCCGTCGAGCAGCTGGGAAGGAGGCCCTTCGTACATGATGCGCTCTCCATTGTCGCGACTGAAGAGAAACACGTGCTCGCCGGCCGAGACCATCGGAATGGCACACGTGCCCTGGCCGCACTCCCGAAATCTACCGCAGGTGTGCTG
Organism: Pinguiococcus pyrenoidosus; assembly: GCA_019677205.1. NCBI lineage: Eukaryota > Pinguiophyceae > Pinguiochrysidales > Pinguiochrysidaceae > Pinguiococcus > Pinguiococcus pyrenoidosus. Next base: position 15,425 of record JAAMXY010000784.1, read on the forward strand.
ACTCGGCTGCTCCAGCCTCTCGAAGAAATCGCTTTGATCCAAGCATGTGCACGAGTCTCCCAGATCCAGCACATGCTGACTTGTTCGTGAGTGCCACGCCATGAGCAGGAGCGGCCGCTGGCTCATCGCCCCATGTTCCGAGCAGCAGCTCCTGGACGTCGTCAGCAGGTCATGCTCGTTGAGGCACACGCCGACGTTTGACATCCAGAAGCCCGCCGCATCGCCTGCAATCGTGGTGGGGAAAAGACGGGACCACTCCCGCATCCCGTCCTGCGCCGCATCCAAAGCCTTGTAGAAGTCCGAAGCGTCCTCCACGGACTGCTCATTCAGCGCCACAATACTCTGGCCGGGCTGGAACACCAAGCTCGCGGGCGAGTCGACCAGCACATCGGCAACCATGGCTCCGCGGCCCGGGCGATAGAACGCCGGCGACAGGAACGACCCCACCAGCGCCAGTGCGAAGGCCGCCGCCGCAAGCACGAGGTTGTGGAGCGCGCCGGCGCTGTACACTCTCAACTGGGACCGGCACGGAAGCACATGTACCACGTCTTCGACGGCGACAAAGGCGCCCGGGAGGCCCGGACCGGCCACAAAGACCCCCACGCGGCGCAGCTGCAGCCCTTCCACAATCGCCGCGACGCCATGCCCGGCCTCGTGGACGGCCAGCGCCAGCAGAAAGGCCGCCAAACTCGCCACGATCGTCTCTACATTCCTCTCCGAGCCCGGAAGGCTGGGCAGCAGCGTGATCGGCGCCTTCTCACTGTCTTCGCCGTCGTTCGACGCGACTCCAAGGCGCACAGCTACCACGCTGAGGAGGTTCAAGAGCAGGATGCCCGGCAGGAGCAGCTGAAGCACGATGACGACCGCGCTGCCTGCGTCATAGAAGAACCTCAAGCAGCGCACCAGGCGTGCGGACGGGCTCCAGTCGTTCAGGGTGGTGGCCAACCCGCGAAACTCCCACACAGCGACGCCGGGGTGTAGCGCCAGACTCCGGAAAAGAGGCTTCGCCCGCAGGAGCCGACTCGCCGCCGTGTCCAGCAGCTTCGTTGCCAGCAGCCCAGCCCACAGGGCCGCTGCTGCGGCGAGCATCGCGTGGAGAGCGCCGCACTTCGCGTCTTAGCGCCGCTGTTCTTTGCTTCTGCAAATCCCAAACGACGAGAGAGACTCCATCGAGCAAGAAACGCTCATGCGCTTCACAATGGGCCTTAGGGTTGCGCGATAAGGAAAATTAGCGTTTCAGATCTGGCAGACCAAATTTGGAAATTGGTGAATTGCTTCCTTAGCCTTTCCTTGCCGATCATTTAGTATTATCTTCGTTCTTATAGAGCTGGAAAGAAGAAGAGAGGCTGGTTTTGGTCTTCGTTTTGGGCCAAGTTCTTCTCCCTGGCTCTCTGGTCAGTGTTGCATGGTCGGTAGCAAGGTCGTTGGCCCTGCGCGGATGCGGCTGTCTGCGTGGCTGCGTCTCGACTCAGTCGCTCCAGCTGCCTCGCTCGCTCTGAGCGAGTCGAATATGGCTGGGCCCAGCCACAGTTGCTCGTCACCCGGCCACACGACTGCTACGCACCTTCACCTTATCCGTTCCTCCTTTAACTCCCCCAAGACACCCGGACGGTTGAGATTCAGCGAATAGCCACCCATCTTCTGCGGCATTGTCGCAGAGAATGCCCCAACAGTACCATTCGCAAATTTCCGTTCAAGCGCAAGGTTCCGGAACCTGCTTTAATTTTAAAATGATTAAACGTGAAAGTTATATGATTATGATCAATAAAAATAACTAAAAATAAAAATTAAAAAAATCCCGGACCACTTTCTGAAAAGCGACAAAGAAACGCCCTACGCCTCTGCGATGCAGCCGAAGCCCATCACACGCCGCAGCGCCGGCCCCTCGGGCGCAGCAGGAGGGTCGTGATTGGCAGGATCGAAGGCGCGAGTGAGGGAGGACTGGGGAGGCCCCCGTGCTTCCGTCTCCCCTTCCGCCGACGGCCATGCAGCCGCTTGAGCGATGGACTCTACTCAGCGGCTTGACAGACCCAGGATCTGATGGCCGGACGCCCCCTTCCGAGGCGCGGCTGCTAGCCACGAGAGATCCGCATGAGCCGGTGGAGTTTGAGCTCCCCTTCTGGGCGGCGTGCCTGGTGCTGCTGCTGCTGGGCCTCTTGATCGTGAGCTTCGCCGTAGTGCTTTGGAAGTGCCTGGACAGGCAGAGGTGCTCTCAGCAGGTCGCCAAGATCAAGGCTTGTCTTGGCAGGTGCTTTGGGCTTTGCCTTTGCAGGAAGAGGCAGCCGACACAACCCGCGCCAGGCTGGTGGAGCCCCCCGAAGCAGGTAGGAGCCGTGGGGGTGGAGCGGAGCTTCTGGGGCGAGAGGCAGATTCGCTCCGACTTCCTTGTGCTGGTTGGGCTCATCTCTTTGTGAAACCATGCGCATCTGGCGCAGAATAACGCGGGCGTCGCGATGGCGCCGCAGCCAAACTGGCTGGCTCAACCGCAGGCCGGCCCCATGTCCTTCCCAGCCACCTCGATGGCGATCCCTCGGGGAACAACGGCGCCAGCTGGTTCACTCGGTACGTAGCTCTGCTGCTGTTCGGATGCTTTCGGGTGCTCCTAAGTCGCTCTGCTCGAATGGGCGTCCGTGCGAAAGGTGCCTACTCGGGTTTTGGTGAGTGTAAGAAGTCGCACTGCAAATCATCGCCGCCTCGCCATGTGTTTCTTCTAAATCTATCCCTCTTCGTCCTCTTTCTCAGCAGCGCCACGTACGTCGCCAGATCTCTTCGGGCCTCCGCCGGCAAGCGCCGGCATGCCCTTGTTCACGAGCCCCGCTGCGACGGCGGTGGCGGCGCAATCGCCGTACACGCAGCCTCAAGCCCAGGCCAGAAACAGGGCGGGGATCATGGGCGCCTTGCGCTCTCTGTTCCGCAGGACCTCGGCGAGAGCGCAGGGCCAGCCCGGAGCCGGTGGGTCCATGTTCGCGATGCACCAAGGAGGAGGGCCTCCAGACATGAGTTGGATGCAAGTAGCCGGGCCTCCAACCCAGAAAGTTCAGGATCCGGGTGGCATGGGCTGGGCGCAGGTTGCCGGAGCACCGAACCAGAAGCCCGTGAGCACGGCCAACATGTCCTGGGCACAGGTGCCCGGAGCGAGTGCGCCCACACAAGAGGCTCCGCATCGGGGCAGCATGGCCTGGGCACAGGTCTCCGGAGGAGGAGGGGGAGCGGCGCCGAAGACCATGCCGGAAGCTGGCAACAAGTCCTGGGCACAGGTCCCCGGAGGTAGCGGAACGACGCCAAAGCCGGTGCAGCAATCCGGCGGTATGGCCTGGGCACAAGTGGCCGGAGGAGCCAGCCCCAAGCCTGCGGATCCGGCAGGCATGTCCTGGGCGCAGGTCTCCGGAGGAACGAGTCGAGCGTCGCGTCCGCAGCAGGACATGGGAATGCCGTGGGCCCAGATAAAGTAGTGACGTGAACATGCGTGAATGAGAGACATGATGCTCTGAAAGATACCTTTTCCATCGTGTGTAGTATACACGTTAGCCACGAACCACGAAGACATCCTCTCATCAACAACGACGAAGACATTCGCTGCCCTCAACACCTGATCAACCCGTATTCGTCACGCTGAGCGAAAGCCAGCATAATTTTGCGCCCGCCGGTATCTCGCTTGTCGACGACGCCACCAAATCGCGATACGACGCCGGAAAAATCGTGAAAAGAGGCTGAAGCTGGCCTGTGTGGTTATCGTACAGATCTGGAAGACCCATGCGCAGCCTCTCGTTGCGCCAGTTGGCGATCTGTCTCCTCTGCGGTCATCTGCTCCCATCCCACAGCCTGAGCCGCCTGAGAACTTCGGCTCGACGGCGTAGTTTTGGCCTGAAGCGCCAGCCGAGCTTGCAAAGTGCCGCAGAGAACATAGAAGAGTCCGTGGCGGGCGTCGTGCCGGAGCACATCGCGTTCATCCTCGATGGAAACGGGCGCTGGGCCAGCATGCAGGGCTTGCCTCGAAGCACTGGCCACACGGTGAGCGCTGCTCTCTTGTGTTTCTGCTGAGGACGTGCGAACGTGTGAGAAGGGCGTTGGGAGTCAGCTTCCATCCTGATGTTCGTTGTCTTTGGGCTCTTGATACGGACGAGCGTAGGAGGGCATTCGGAATGCGCTGAGGACGTTGGATCACTGCCAAGAGCTGGGAGTCAAGGTTGTCACCCTCTACGCGATGAGCACGCAGAACCTCCTCCGGCCGTCTCAAGAGGTGGAATATCTCTTTCGTGCCTTCGAGGTGAGGCACGAGCACTTGAGAAACTGCCAAAGGGATCAAAGACAACGGAGCTCTCAGTCGGTTGCTGTTGCAGACAACTCTCCGCGCCCACATAGAAACGCTTACGGAGAGGAAGATTAGGCTGGTCGTCATCGGAGATCGCAGCAGACTACCGGAGACTCTGCTGCAGCTCATTGTTGATGCAGAGCGAGCGTCGAGGGAGACGATGGACGGGGAGCCCAGCATGACGCTGTGTGTCGCCATGTGCTACGGCTCCAAGAACGAGCTGGCCGGGGTCGCACGCACGCTCGCCGCTCAGGTCCGCGAGGGAACTTTGCCAGCCGAGGCCATCACCGAGGCGCACATTTCAGATGCTCTTGAAACTCGGCGCGCTGGCGTCCCAGACCCGGATCTTGTCATTCGCACCGGCGGCGAGCGGAGGCTGTCCGGCTTCCTGCTGTGGCAAGCGGAGTACGCGGAGCTGTGCTTCTTGGATGTGCTGTGGCCCGATTTCCAGAAGAAGGATCTTCTGTGCGCCATCAGATTGTTTGCGGCCACAGAGAGGCGGTACGGACGGACGCCAACGCAGGTTCGGCAGCAGAGGGAGCATGAGCATGCACAGGAGATTGGGACTTAATCCAAGGGGCAAGTTGCTTGATGGGCCAGGAACGACTGGGAAACTGCCTCTCACTCTCAGGCATTTACAGTGCTTCACGACCTGCCCTATCGACCTACCCTATCGACTGAGCAGAGGCGTCTCCTCTGTTGCAGGGCCGGACCTCTCCCGACGTGCGTCGTCTGCCGCTCGGGTGCTCGGCGCGTGGGGTGCTCGGAAGAGGTTGAGAGACAAACTGGAAGCCACCACGCACACGCTGGACAACGCCATTGCCAAAGCGGCCAAAGACGGCGGTATCCGCAAAGGCGCGGTTAGCGGGAAAAGCAGGCCTGCGGCGACCGGAATCGCCACGATGTTGTATCCCAGCGAGAGCCAGAGGTTGATCATGATGCGGCGGGTGACGACGCGACCTAGTGCCAAGGCGTTGACAACGCCGCCGAGGTTCGAGTCGACCAGCACCACGTTCGCCGCGTCGATGGCAATATCCGAGCCCGCTCCGATCGCGATACCGACACTGGCGCTGGCAATGGCGGGCCCGTCATTCACACCGTCGCCTACCATCGCCACCGCCTCCGACCCAAACGCCCCGTGCAGCTGCGTGATC
>JAAMXY010000793.1:3724-26876 GCA_019677205.1 Pinguiococcus pyrenoidosus
TGCGTACTCGGCGTCTATGGCATGCGCTGGTTCCTGGGCCCTGCCGACGACTCCGCGCCGAAGCTGCAGATGCGGCAGGTGCCGCCCGTGGCGCATGGTAGTTCCGTCGATCGATTTGGCAGACCGGGCCAAGGCGGTCGCTCCTCGCACAAGGTGCTCCGCAAGGAGAAGCTGCGTAGCGCACCGGGGCGCAACATCAACCAGAGTCGAGGGAAGCACCACTTCTTCCAGGCCCCATCAGCAACCCGTCCGCCCGCACAAGGACCTATGGGTCGACGGCTCTCCAAGCTCGTGGGCGGCAGTTTCCACGCAAAGCCGGCCACCCACCGGCCTGCAGAGCCACCCGTGGCCTCGAAACCCATGTCGCCGATACCGGCGCGCAACAAGGCGGGTCGACGGCCCGAATGGATCTGCTTGAACGATCAAGGCCAAACGTATTACTACAACCGCCGCACCGGGCAGTCCCAATGGCACAAGCCTCCAGGAATCGTCCACTCCCTTCCGGTGGCGCAGCAGAAGGCAGGCAAAGCGGGCAAGGCAGGCAAGGCAGCCGATGGACGGAAGAGCCCGCATCCGGAATGGGTCCAGCTGGAATCTCAGGGGCGACCGTACTACTACAATCGAAGAACAGGCGACTGTCGGTGGGAGAGGCCGGGCAATGACCCAATCGCTCAGGCGAGATTCACGAAGTCGGCCAGTCCCCCGCGCCACCTTGCCAACCAAGAGGCCACGAGCCCCGGAAGTGCTCACAGCGCGAGTAGTTCTCCGCCATCGGACCCATCTCCGCCATCGGGACCATCTCCGCCATCGGGACCATCTCCGGCATCGGGGCCATCTCCGCCATCGGGACCATCTCCGCCAACGGAGGATACAGTAAAAGCAGAGCCACCTGGCGAAGCTGCGGCTGAGGCGGAGGACTCAACTGCGGAGCTGCATTCGGACGAGGAGCCGGACGACCGCGATGGAAGCGCCTCTGACGACGCCTGTCAAGCGGCAGAGAACGTGCTACGGCAATCGCTAGAGGAAGACACCGCTTCCCTAGAGAACCAGGGGGCGCAGAACCTCGCGAGAAGGCCCACGGACTCCATCGAGGAACGCAAGGCCTTGCTTGACGACGGCGACGACGCCGACGACGAAGATGCCAACGAGGACTACGAAGAGAATCCAAAGAGCAGTGCGTAAATTGGGCTGCGTGGCAAAAAGTAATCTTCTTTCAAACCTCTATCTGAACAAAACAAATTGGGCGTGCGTGCATGCACTTGGGACCCTCATGACGTAGCGGCCGTGCTCCGTTCGCAGACCGTGCCCAAGAGCTCGCTGGACGCGTTGTCAAACGTGCCTCCACAGAAGTCTAGCACGCTTTGTTCGAGCCATGCATCAATCAAGTCAACCCTCAAGCCATCTTCCTGCCAAAAGTGATCGACGCCCTCAATGATCTGAAAGTCAACCCGCTTCATCCGCTCAGCAATGGTGGTGGTCCTCGCGTCGCACTGCCCGCCCTCCTCCCGCGAGCGCCTGAACAAGGTCGTGTGTGCGTGCGCGCACTGGCATCAGAGGATCGATGCTCGAAGCCGGTGATCCTTCTTCATTTTCGCCCCACCTGTACTCGTCGGCAGCCCGTTCGCTCTCCTCCCGTAGCTGCGCCTCAAACCTCGTGTTGCCGGACAAGCTGGTGAAGTTGTCGGCATCCCCCGTGAGAACCAGCTTGGGAGCCCGCGCTCTTGCAAAGGCACTCCGCCTTGCAGCACCGCTGAAGGGGGCAATGGCCCAAAGCACTCCGTACGGATACGACACAGCGACCACGCCAAGGACATCGTGTCTCTCGTCCGCCGCCGCACTGGCCACCACGGAGCCGTACGAGTAGCCAAGGAGCAGAATCGCCTCCGCGCCGTTCTCGCGCAGGTAGTCGCACGCCGCATGGACATCGAGCTGCTCTGTCGACGCCGCCCAAGACGCGGATCCAGTGGACCCGCCAACTCCTCGGAAGTGGAAGCGGATGGTCGCCAGGCCTTTCTGCTGCAGGTGTCCCACCGCTGCGCGCACCTAGCGTCGCCAGGCTTCTCTCGTCAGCCGCGCCTTAGATGAGTGCGTGGCACTGCTGAGGAGTACTGACCACCGGATCGTGGACGGAGCCCCCGACGGCGCCCCACGGATGGCAAACCACAGCTCCGACAAGGTTGCTGCCCGGAGTGCCACGCGACGCAAACGCTTCCAGCCGCACCCCATCCGCCGTCCTCAGGACAACCGGCGATTCCATCAGTGCGCTCACCATGTACGGGCCGAGGAGGACGAGGCTCCTCAGCCGCATGCGCGGCGCCGTGGTCTCTGTCGCTGAAGATCTCGGCAAACGACCAAAACTCAAACGCCAAAATGGCGCGCGATTCCGGCGTGCAGGATCGAAATGGAGTCGCGGTTGCGTACGGTCCGTAAACTTCAAAACGTGTTTCCACGTTTTCAAATGTCGCAGCGAGCCAATCCCCAGCGCGCGAGTCCGCCTTTCGACGGCGATTGTTTTCCACGAGGCTGGGCTGTCCATCTGTCGGAGCGAGGTATCGCCTTCACCTCTACCTCCCAGCTTCCCTTCTAAATTGCTGTAGCAGATGCGAATACCTTTGAAGTGCGCGCCGGTGACGCGCTACGCTTCGTGGGAGTGTCCGAGGAGTGTTCGAAGCACGGGGGCCCAACCGTCCCACACTTCCGCGCGCGCGCGCGCCACCCTGAGCATCCCCGTGCGCTCTGAGCGCCGCGATTTCCGCGGAATCTTCCGGAGGCAAGCGAGCCGCTCTGAGCTGCGGCGGCGCAGGCCTGTGCGGCGAGGTTGAGCGCGTGTCCGAGTGGTTTGCGCTGTGGCCCACTGACGAACCAGAGCACCCGGGAAAGCCGAATTCAATTCAATTTGCCCGCGTGTGCATCGGGCGTCGCGAGCCGTCGCCATGGCGTCTGCTCGTCGCAAGGTCCTCTCGATGGACGAGGTGGAGCGTCTCGCCGCAGCGTGCGACCGGCGGATCCTCAAGGTGCGCGGCTGCGCGCACTGCGACTGGCGTGTGGCTCCGCAGCGCGTGCGTCGTCTGACTTCGTTGCCGCGAATGCCTTCAGGTGCTGGCCCTGCAAGACCTCATCAAGACGCACCCGGACCACCCGGCGCTCGAGCGCGCGAGGAAGTCCATGGAAACGCAGAACCGCCGCCTGGGCCGCGACTTGGAGCGCCTGGCCGTCTGGGCGGACACGCCGGCCACGGAGAGGCCGGAGACGCGGCAGATGCTGCGCGATCGGGAGAACAAGCGCCGGGCTGGCTTACACATGGAGCTTCCGGGGCCCAAACGCCGGAAGACGGCCACGGGGAGAAGGGGGAGCCGACGGCGAGACGACATGAAGGACGAGAAGCTGCCGGACGATGCCATGGGCGGAGACGAGGTTCGTCGTGCGGAACCCGCAAGGATTCTCAAACGCCGCCGCGAGCATGGCTCTCACTCACCGAATCTCGTCGTGCCGTGTGCGCCGCAGAATGCGAGGAAGGCTCCCATCGCGTACCCGCACATGCAGCAGATGCTGCTTAGTCCGATCCTCATGCATGGCTTCCAGCAGTTTAACCCGGCGCAAAACCTGCTTGCTCACTCTCAGCATCAGGCCTTCATGAAGCAGATGGGCATGGGAAATGGGCCCATGCCGAACTTCTCGGGGGCGCCGAACATGGTGTCGAGCGGTGTCACTGCGACCAGTCCAGCGCCGGGCACGCAGCCAGGGCCGCAAGCCGTGGGCGCGAACATGGTAAGGGCATCCGCTCCAACGCCTCGCCCCGTGCAGCACCGCCAGGTCGCTTCGAAGCGTGCGTCCACTGCTCATCACCTCTTGCTCCTGCTGCTCACCAGGGGGGGATGCAGAATGCCGCACAGAAGAACTTGCAGGGCCTTCCAAGCACTGTGCGAAACGTGCCAAACGTGCCTGGCTCGATGCAGCCCATGCCGGGGCACATGCCCATGGGACTCCCCGGCTTGCCCCGCGGGATGCCCGTGAATATGGCTGGAAAGCCGCCGCAGGGCAACGTTGGCACTGGAGCGTCCAGTTCCCTGCAGCATAAGATCGTAAGCGCTCCAGTTCCCAATGCGGTCAAGAGAGCCGCACTGACGCGTGTTCCCTCCTCAGCTTCGCGGCCCGGTGCCCCCATCGGCGCTAAGGACGCCACGTCACGTGCTTGACATTTTGGATCAGGTAGCCTGCGGCCTGACGTTTTCGACGGAAGGTAAGGCCATTGCCGAAGTCTGCAGTTCCCCTTCCCTTTTCCCCCGCGCTGACGCTGCCTTCGCGTGCCGCAACCAGCAACGGTGAAACAAGTCGACAACGAGGCCTGGCAATGCCACGTGACTCTTCAGGATGGGCAGCACTTTCACTGGGGTCCTTTCTTCTCGGAGAAGGAAGCGGAAGATGCACACTTGCGCGCGGCGTACGAGTCCGGCTGCCTGCAGCTTCCCGACGCCGAAGTCGACCGCTTGTACCCGGGCCGTGCATTTCACAACGTCCCGCCTGGCGTGAGACAGCCTGGCGGGAACCTGGGCACTGCCCCCCCCGGACAGGGCATGACGTCGTTTGCGAATCAATCCGGAGGGGCCGGCGGTCCGACGCAGGTCATGCCTCTGACGCAGATGCCGAATGCGTCGGACGCAGCATCGCAGAAGTCAAAGCTTGCCAGCAACGGCAAGCGGAAGTCGAACGGGAGCAGCACCGCTCCGTACGCTAGCCTGGAGGTGCTTCGGTGCAGCGCCTGCAACGTGGACTACCGCCGCAAGAATGTTAACCGCCACTTCAACTCCAAGAAGCACATCGCCATCTGCAAGGCGAAGGGATTGGATCCGAAACCCCCTGCGGAGCTAACGCGAGCAGATGCAGGCTCCTCCGGGGATGCCGCCTCAGAAAGCGGGTCGCAAACGGCGGCGGCTGCCCCCCCCGACGCGCCTGTCCACCCGCTGGCTCAACCCATGTCAACTCGTCATCGCCAGCCAGTATCTTCGATGTCGTCGACTTCGTCGGTGGAGGGAGCTGAGTCGTCGCATGCTGCGTCTGATCACCTGGTCGACGCGGCCAAGAACGAGGTGGGTGGGGAAGCACCACAGACAAACGGGCACCCCACGGACTTGGAGACGGGTGCGGGCGCCTCGTCGGTCTCCGCCGGCCATGGGAAGGAGAACGGAAGCCAGAGCAACGCTAACGAAGCATCGCCTTTCCCACTGAATGCAAAGGCTGTCGGGGATGAGCAGATAGCTGTGGCTGCCAAGGTAAAGGGGGAGGCAAAGCACTCTGTGAAGGCGGAGGCGGGGAATGCGGCAGTCGGTCTCGACGGGTCCTCCAGATCCTTGGTGAAGGTCTCGGATGCGCAGGAGGCGGAGGAGATGGCTGAGAAGGATCGTATGCTGTTGATGGGCGCAGGGACTGCCAACGAAGGGACGGCAGACAATGAGAGGGCGCTTGTTGGGCCGGCTGTTCAATAGACTGTATGACGTTGTGCTGGGGAGATGCCTCCAGATCTTGCTGTGATACAATCGTTGCTAGGCGGCTAGGCGGACTCGTTGTGCTTCGCAGATGGGGCAGGACTCCTTGGTAAGGAAGGGGCTAGAAAGCGTAGGGATGTGCTGCGGTGGTGCAAGGTTGGAAGACGGTCGGAATACTACACTTCTCGTGCTATCTCCTGCAACGGGAACTATACAATCTCCAAGGGAGGCGAATCTGGCGGAGCATACCTCTCGTATAGATCCTCTAAGGCAGCCATGTATCTCTTGTGAAGCTCCGCAACTATCGTTTCATCTGTCTTCCCCGCAAACGACGCCGTCTCGATGGGTTCGCCCAAGGCGACGACCACCTTCTTCTTCAAAGGCACCGTGGGCAAGGGGAAGGGGAATGCAAATCTCCCATAAGCGAGTGGGATCGTGAAGGAGAACGCCGCCTTGAATACATCCTGAAACCGGCGCGTAAACGATCCCTCCGGATTCGGCAGCTGCCCAAAGAGGTCGTTCTCCGCGAACCCGATGGACGGCACGAGAGACGCGCCGGAAGCAAGCGCCACTCGCACGAATCCCTTGCGAGACTTGAGGAACAGTTTCAAGCAGCCTGGGCGATTCATTCCGCAAGAAGCTAAGTCAGCCCCTCTCGGATTCTTTCCGGCCAGCCTTCGCCAAGAAGGAAAGTTGCGCCGCACCTGGTCTCGAGTCCAGGGACTCCCTGGCTCCGCCGATGATGAGGGCGATGGAGCGATTGTTCTTGAGAAGCTTGATGCAAGTCTCCTTGTCGCAGCTGGAGATGCCGTGCGCCAGGATCCATTCGCGGAAGAACGGCACGAGGAAAGTGGCCTTCAGGGTCATCAGCGTTACGTCTACTCCGGGAAACAGCTCGTCGAAACCAAGCGCGTTGCACCCAAAGAGGTTGCAGGCGCCCGCCCCAAACAGGCCGTGAGGGTGGTACCCGAAGACGTAGCTCTTGCTCGGATCCAGATCGCTGGTCTTAACCAGCTCCATGGGGTAGTAAGCGGACGCGTACTTCCAGACAGACAGCCGTCGAAGGTAGCGGCGGATGCCTCCTCTCCATCCTCCGTTTGCGGGGGCCTTGTCGAGATACGCGTACGCCACGTAGCAAGCCAGCGGCAATCTGGATGCCGGCACGTAGTAAAGCAGCACGAAGAACGCCGCCAGGCACAGCTGGATCGTCTGCAAAGGAAACACCAGCAGCACGCTGAGGAACGAGAGCCAGTCCGAGCACGGCGGCGCGGAGATCCGCTGCGGAGCCGCGCCGGCGTCCCGCTCGCTAGCGGCCGCCTCGACGAAGGTCTTGCGCTGCTCAGACAACTTTTCCTCGAGGATGGCCTTCTTCTGGAACGCGCTGCGGTGACCGGCCGCCTTGAGCGTCAACTGAGGCGGAGATGAGTCTTCGGGCTGCGAGCTCCGACGACCTTGCGTCTCACCTGGTCCCCTTTCTGGTCGTCACCGTCTGCACTGGCTTTCTCCGCCATGACACTGGAGGCCGAAGCTTGCTTGCTGCTGCGAAGAGAAGATCCGCTAAGCGGCTGCGGCTGGTCCAGCGGTGCCCGGGGCCTGCGAAGCCGCGTCAGCTGATGTCTCTCGACTGAGATCGCGCTCCAGCGCCGCGACGCCAGGAAGAGCTGGGTTGATGGAAAAATCACGCTACTCTTCGGATCGGGAGTTCATCTGCTGCGCTGTGGCGCCGTAAGCACGGGAAACACGACGCGCGGGACGGCGCAGGAAAGGCGGGTCAAAAGGTGGCCTGGTACTGCGCTGCAGGTAGCCAGGGGTACCTCCTTGCGGGCGGCTTTGTAACGCTTCAAGGACGAGGCTTCTTGAGGAAGCTGTGGCATTGGATGGTAGAGATCAGACGTTTCGATCTGGAGTGATTCTGACCAATCAATATCCGTCTCGGCGCTGTTTGGAATTTGAACGTTGCTTAGACTGCCGCAGCGCGCGAAGGGCTTCAGGCGGAAAGCAGAACGCCGCGAGCTCTCCAGCATTTGGATGATGGAGCTACTTTCCAAGTGCTCTCGTCTTCTGGACCAGAGGCGTTAGATCTGAGAGCAAAGGTCGAGAAAAAGGGAAGAAGCGGAAGGAGAAGACGCAAGACGCTCCCCGGAAAGGCCCAAAGACTTGCGATGGATCCTGAGCCTTGGCCGCAAAGAGGGCAGGTGCCTCTCCTTCCCTCGCAGATGCTCGCCATGGTAAGACGGGCGAGAGACTTTCACAACGTCCGGCTCCAGTGCCGCGTTCTGAGCAGCTGGCGGAGGGCAGCCAAACTGCAGAAAAGGGAACGACGAAAAAGGGAGACAGCGCTGCTTTCGGGTCGGCAGCTGAGGATCTTGCAGCGCATCATGACTGCGTGGCAGCAGTGGTCGGGGAAGCGCGTCTGCGGAGCGTCGAATCTCAGAAAACGGCGGCACAGGAGGGCCAAGCTGGAGCATCTCCGAGCCTGGGCCTTGGAGGTCCGAAGGAGGAAACTCGCGATAGACGGGGCGACTGCAAGGCTTCATTGGCGAGCGCGCGCGACCTACTTTGACGCCTGGCAGAGCTTCACGAGAGCGCAGAAGCGCGAGAGAGCTCAGAAGCAAGCGACCGACCTGCTGAGAAGGCAGCGGGAGGCGTGGAAGGCGGCGGAGGCACATGACGGCCAGCGGCTCTGCCGCCATGTGCTGCGCGCATGGAGGACCTTTGTAAATGTGATCGTCTCAGAGGAGAAGGACGAAGCGACATCGAGGGTGCAGCGGCAAAAGATTGGGAGGCTGCTCCAGCGTCTTCAGGACGCGAAGGCCGCTGCGCATCGAAAAGAAGAGAAGGCCGAAGAAGCTTCTGGTCCAAGTCAAGTCCCTTCAGTAGCCGTTGACACCCAAAAGGAACCGCTGGAGGAGCACAAAGCCCATGACGGTGCTTCTCAGAAGCTTCAGCCCCGCTTCGCGCCTCAGGTTGAGCGGATGGAGAAGCGCTTGGCGCAGAGGAGAGAAGCGCGAGAGAGGCACCGGCAGCTTCTCCGCAAGCGCAACGAACAGAGGAAGCAGGAGGAAGAAAGCGAGCGCCTCAAGGCTCAGATTCTGGCAGAAGAAGCTGAGCGCAGGGAGTTAGAGAAGGCGCGCGTCGCGGAGAGCCTCGAGAGGCAAAGGCGCGAGGCTGTGGCAAGGAATGTGCGCATGTACCGCAAGAAACGCCTCCTCGTCTTCTACGGCCTCTCGCCTTGGAAGCAGCTGATTCAGCTTCGGAGGCAGCAGATGATCCTCGCAGAGAGGTATGAGAGAAACCGTCTGATGCGCCGACTCTTCAGCTCTTGGGGGGTCAATGCAAAGCAGAACGACTGGCGTCGAGGCTGTGTGGCAGACGGCTTTCGTTCAGTGGCGTTGAAACGACGCGGCTTCCTTGCAATGAGCAATGGGAGAAGGCTGATGCTGGCAAAGGAGCACCAAGTCCGTATGGTTGCCTCCTCCCTGCTGCAACAGCATGTCTGGGAGAGTATGAAGGTGGTGGCCGGGAGACGCGCCAACTCACTTCGGGAAAAGGCGCTGAGAGTCATCCGCCTGCATCGCCAAGCGAGCTGCCGAAGCCTCTTCATTGCGTGGGAGCGTGCGCGTGAGAACGAAGAGACGCGCCGCCGGCTCCGTGCCAGGCGAGAGCAGCGCTGGGGACAGGTGCGGGCGTGGCTGGGCGAGGACGGATCCGGTGAATCGGACATGCCTTCGCCACGCCGAAGAAGGCAGAAGCAGCGCACGGACGAGCAACGGGAGGATGATGAGGCGCAAGACCTCGACCTTCTCAGGGAAGAGCCTTCGGAAGTGCATGAAAAGCCGAGTCCACCGCCTCGGAATGCTGGTGGAGGCGACTTGTACCACCTCTGGAGGGAGCTTGAGAAGGGCCTCACGGCATTGTAGTCGATTCGCCGGTTCGAAAAGTTCCCGATACCGGCCTGAGGATTGAAGGTTGCAGGTAGACGCAGGACCTCGAAAGGGACCTCGCACAGAGCGTTGATACAGCGTAAAACCAACACACAAGCCATTTATCTGTAGTGACACAAGCGCATCGAGAAGCCTCTTTGCTCGGGAGACAAAAGCTCTGCAGCGTATCGAACAAAGGGTGGCACGCAAGGCTCTATACTTTCGACGCGACGACGTCTGAACTTGTTTGCCGCGCGGCCAGCTGCTTCTCACGGACCGAGACGAGGCTGTACCTTGCGCTACCAGCCATCACTACTGCGATCCCCATGCCTGCATTGCGCCACAAGCAAATCCCATCAGCGATGCTCGCAGCTGGCCCGGAAGGGCTTTGGTGGGAGACGTACCGTTCAAAAACGAGACCTCCGTCTGGAAGATTATCGTGGAAATGACGATCAGAAGGACTTGTTTCACGTTGGAGGCAATCGTCAGCGTGAGAGGACTCGTGACCTTGTTGGCCATGAAGCTGGCGACGTTCAGCGACACCGAGAGAAGTCCCGAGAAAACCACCACTGGGAAGGCGTAGCCATCGGAGAGCTCGTCCCATCTTTCGTACACGGCCTCTGCCTCTCCCGTCATGACGGACAGAGTAATCTGAGGAGAAGTCCAGAGATGAGCCATCCCTGCTACGAACGGAGCACGGCCTCGTCAAGTCGAGGGCTGGGGTTCCTTACCATCCAGACGAACGAGAGGGGAGCCATGCGGGACAGCAGGTCAAACGGCTCCAGCTTGTACTCTCCTGTCAACAACGCGCCGGAGGCAATGGCCTTGAGGGCGGCCAGCAGCACGCAAAACCCCGTCATGATGCCTCCGATGTAGGTGTAGTTGAGATCGCCGAAAGTTGCAGCCGCTACGCCGAGCACGATGGGGATGACTGCCAGGATCTTCGCCAGGGAGAAGCGCTTCCCCTGGAGCATGTTGATGCCGAGGACGAGCGCCGGGACGAGGCTCCGAAGGACTTGGTTGAAATTCACAGAGACGTAGCGGAGGGAGGCGTTGCCGACGACGATGTTGGCCGCGAAGATGAGCGAGAACATGATGATGATGAATTGGCCGTTCCGGTCAATTGGCTTCTGCTTCTGCCCGGTGCCCCCAAGCAGCGCGTACGCCCCAATGGTGTTGCATGCCATGTGCACCGCGGAGAGGAGACAGGGATATCGGAAGTCGACGGTCGCGAAGGCAGCCTACAGAATCATTTTTCGGCGTCAGTTCTCCCGGCCGTTTGCAGGCGTGGTTGTCTCCGTGGCCGCCTCGGCACCGCACCTTGTTGATGAGCGTGATGCCGATGTTGTTGAAGAACCAGAAGAGAAGCCACAGAACCTGCGCCGTGGTGCTGTACGCGGTGTTGTCGGTGTGGAGCGCCGCCTTCGGCGTGCGCGCGCCGGCGGCAGCCGAGATGTCCAGCCTGCTCAGATCGGACTTCAGCCCGTCCAGGCTAGTGCCCGAGCCCGGAGTGCTGCGCTGGTTCAGCATGGCAGACGCGTCGCCCGGCGAGATTCAGCCTCGCAACACGCCCAAACTGCGACGCGGACTCGGAGCGCCTGCGACGATGCCGCGAAAACGCGCATAGCACAGCTGCTCGGAAGGCTCTTGCTCGCGCAGCCGCGCGTGCTTTGGCTGAAGAAGCGGACGCTCCAAAAGGCACTGGCCAATCGCCGCGGGGGCCGCGGCGAACTGGTCACCGCATGGACAAGTGCCGGCCAGTAACTGCGCTCGCTCGCGTCGCTGCGCGCACCTCTTTACCTATGAAATGGACTTTGTGAAGTCAATCGCATTTCATCGTTTTCCGATGGTGACCAATGGGGGGACGTTGCCGCACCCAGTTGCGTCACACAGAGCACGGCTGTGGCGCCATTCATTGACCTAACCCTGGCGCGCCGCAAGGTGCGCGCCAGAATGCACGCCGCAGCGAGCGCGGCAGCCGCGGTGCGCACCGCAGCAAACCCAGTACACCAGGACGACACCTCTGCGCCACGCCGCCGACAGACACCCTGAAGCGGTGGCCGGGCGCGCGCGCCAACGATGATGATGCCGGTCGCTCCCTTCCGCGCGCGCGCGGCGCTGCGCAGCGCTCTCAGCGCCGCGGTCCGAGTGAGCCTCGTGACGCTGCTTCCCAGCCTGCTCATGGATCAAAATCTGCGGCGCAATGAGCTGCCGAAGCATGTCCTACGCGCCATGTCCGCCGAGGCGGTGGCGTATCTCGCGGCTGCGATCTTCTTCGTTCTGGGACTGCTTGGCGGGTGGATCGCCCTGGAGGGTTTGACGCAAGCCGCGCAGACGGCCAAGTTGCGACTTCGAGGGCTGCATGACCAACGACACTTGGGAGTGCGATGCAACCGACGACTCTGCTGTGTGGCCTGTGGCGCGCTGCTCAGCGCGGTCAGTCTATTGGCCTCCTTGATCACTCTGCTGCGCTATGCCACTCCCGCCACGCAGTTTGACACGGAGGCGAAGCGGCGATTCCTGGCCGATTCCATGCTCTTTGCGTCCCTGATCCTGATGGTGGACACCGCCGCCGTGGAGTTCTTCAGCGGCGGCAAGGAGCGGCTGACCGCCCTGCTGCTCAACTATCTTTACTCCTGCGAGCTCGCGCACATTGAGGAGCCGCGCAGCTCTCAGCAGGAGGACCTCGACGAGGATACACATGCCGAGAACATCGTCACGTTGATGGCGAAGATTGATGGAGACCTGCGAGTCGCTACCGCCAGATCGGAAGCGAATAGCGAAATGGATCGAAGCAGCGTCGGCGTTAGGACGCCTATGAGCAAACGCGAGCGGGTGGTATCCACCATCTCCTCCGTGACGTTTGCGTCCTCGGAAGCGGCTGCAGAAGACGCCAAGGCTGCGAGTCCCGACTTCCCTTCAGCAGCTTCGGCGCAACTCGACGGAGACGACCAGGAGGCCGAGGACGCGGCGGAGCTGCATCCCTCAGGCACCCCTTTCGGAACGCCAGACGGCCCGAGAGGCTCGCCGTCGCCGGATCGGGAAGCGTTTCAAAGCTTCGCCAACGCGATCCGATATCAGAGCCCGTCGGCAGAGATGGAGGCCAAGGTGGGCCCACCAGCAGCGGACAAGGGCCCGCACGACGCGCACCCCTCGGTCAGGGTCGGCCCGGTCCAGCAGCTGCGGTACATGCGGTTACTGTCTTCCTTTCCCGTGGCAACGAGCTGATCACTCGGACTCTCCTTTCTGCGCAGGAAATCCGGGGCCTGGCCGAACCAAACCAAGAAATGGAAGCCTGTTTTCCTCTGGGCATCACGCGTTCACATTCGCCTGTATAGAGTTCGACAAGATGCCAGGTGAATCGTTACGTCGGCGGGTTCGTAGGAGGCATGGTCTGGGAAAATGCTGACGCAGTGGACGTCTCCTCCGTAGGGGAACCGACGGGTCAACTACGCCCGATGTTTCAACTCCCCTTTCTTTGCGCAGTCCGGCGGTCAAGGTGAGGTTGAGAGTTGAAGTGCTCGGGCTTCCTTTGCCATGCATTTCTCACCGCATGCATTTCTCACCGCATGCATGTCTTACCGCATGCATTTCTCACCGCATGCATTTCTTACCGCATGCAATCCCATGCTCATGCAGACCTGGAGCGATTGCGGAGACTTCCACGAGCTCGCGGATCCTCTGGTCTCCCTCGAGGCCGAAGCGATGGACGAAGATGCT
Source organism: Pinguiococcus pyrenoidosus (assembly GCA_019677205.1). Classification (NCBI taxonomy): domain Eukaryota; class Pinguiophyceae; order Pinguiochrysidales; family Pinguiochrysidaceae; genus Pinguiococcus; species Pinguiococcus pyrenoidosus. Next base: position 16,851 of record JAAMXY010000793.1, read on the forward strand.
AGTAACTTGCAGAGGACGTCATGGACGAAGAGCACCACGGCGGCTTCAACAGCAGCAGCTGGGATTGCGGGAGCCGAAGTGGAGAGAGACGCACAGAGCGCATGGGCGTCGAGCGTCATCGAGAGCGGCCAATTGATCTGGGAGGTAACACTAAGACGAGACTTTGAAGCATAAGCAGCTCTACGGCATCTAAATCAGTCTCTCTTCGCAGGGTTCCCGCGGAAACTTCATTGCGTTGCCACACCCAACCCTTTCGGGGCATCATTTCGTTCTGTGCAGCTGCGAAAAAGCCAAGAAGTCCAAAGACTCTATGCACTTTCGCGTTGACACGGAAGAGGAGATGACAGCCTGGTGCGCGTATCTCTCGCCTGGTAGACTGTAGAACATTTGATCGATGTCGAAGCCGGTGCACAAGATCTTGATGTTTTGTACGCCGGGAACCAGAAGACTGGTCGAATTGCGTAGTTTGCAGGTAGCGGTCGTCGGGAACTAGTCTGCGGTACTCTCTTCGACTGCGATGCCGCTCCCGAAGACATACGACATGTTGCCAACGCTTGCCTGAAGGAGAAGGAGAAGAAGAAGGAGTAGAAGAAGGAGAAGGAGAAGAAGAAGGAGTAGAAGAAGGAGAAGGAGAAGGAGAGGAAAGATAGACATTGGTGCGAATTCGTCATGAGCATCCATCGCGGCAGCTTTTGGTGGCATTCTGAGGCCGCCGCCCGTCGCTTACCGCGTTGCTCTCATCGCGCCGCCCTCGGCAATCCTCAATGTCGACCAACGCGCGGCTTCGATCTACCGTTCCCGGCAAGCTGCCGAAGTCTGCCGAGCTTCGTATGTCCGCTCGTCCCAAGCTCTAATCACCACGATGTTCTTCAGTGGATTCATGATCGGGCGTCCGCGGGGAACTGCCCACTGTGCGGCGTACCTGCTGCACCAGATACAGAGCAAGGAGCCGGACGCTTCCACCCAAATGCTCGCGACGAACGAGATTGTCGTGATACAAGGCGCCAACTGCCGAAGACGCTCCTGAAAAGCCGTTGCTTGTCAGTTCGCCCCTCTTGACATGCTGAAGAGAGACATAGCTCCACTTACCGAGGGAGTCCGTCTTGCTTTCCACGCCGATGCAGAAGAGATGCGCGGCGGTTGCAGTGATTGTGATGTAATACTCCGCCTCCGGAAGAGCGAAGTCCCGAAGGCGTGGCAGCAAGAGCGGCCCAGCAATGTCCTTCACCATGCACACACATTGCCTTGATCAGCATATGCATCATCATCGTCTTCAAAACTGCAAGATGGCCTCACCGTATCATTCCACAGGATGAGAACTTTAGTCTCCCGCGGCGGTCGCACCGTAAGCAGATCTTCGTCCGACACCTGAAGCGAGCGTTGGTTGTTTTTCTTAGTTGTCTGCTGTCGGCGCCAACCGAGAGTCGAGATCAAGCTCCCCACCTGCTCGGGAAAGATCTGCTCAACTTGTCCTTTCTCCATGGGATGCGCCCAATCAACAAGCTTTCTGCGCAGGCACAGACTTGGCGAATGGAGCACGGTCTCCGTGAACGCATCAGCATGATACGCGATTGTCCCGTAGATCTCCTCTCCTGTCCGCTGGACGACGTCACCGACATAGCCGCAGTGATCTCTGACGTCGACAGTGTCCCCAAAGGACTGCAGAAACGCGGCAAAGTCTCGCAAGTCGCCACAGGCGCTAGGATCGCGCAGGAGCAGATCGTCTGCATAGGACGTGCCCACTTCGACCCGCGATACGCCGCTCCGAGCTGGAGCTGGAGCCGCATAGAGGCGGGCAAGCCAGAACGAGCATTGCAGACGCTCGGATATCGTGTCCAGCGCGAGAAGCTTGGCGAAATCCTGTGCGATTCCGTCCGTGGTGAGCGGCTCGACGTGGCCAAAGTGTGCCGGAGCGAAATAGCCAAGTTGGCCGAGAAATTGCCTCGGCAGCCCCACCTACATCAGGACGGTGAGCACCTTCGATTTGCCGAGTCTGTGGCATTTTGCTTTTGGGCGACTGCAGAAAGACATCTCTCACCGCTGCGTGGCTCAGCTCCGCTTCCGTTGCCTCTGTGGTCACGGATGGGAACGAGAGAGGTGCTTCATCTGCCCGAAAGGGTATCGGGGCAGGGTCATCCAAAACCACGTTCAGATTCTCCTTGACGTCCTGACCGATCTTCGCGATGGGGTCTGCCGCTGAAGGGGACGTGCGCACCGGCTGGACCCGTGGCTCCTTCACGGGAACCGTTTGGTCGCCTTCCACAACGGGAGGCGACCCTTCGGGCAGCAGTCGCTGTAGAGACCATCCGTGCTTTCCATGAGAGTCCCGCACGACAAGTACGGCGAAGTCTCCGCCGCCCATCGTCGAGATAAGGCGCTCGCCGTTGGACGTAAAAGTGCGGAGGTTGTCTGTCTTGCCACGTGCGTTTGAGGATCCTGCGAGTCTTGGATGAGATCGTAGCGAGCCCGGGTGTGGCATGAAGCGCCCAGCAGACGTACCACCACGTATAACGTGGTTCTCGGTGAGCACGGTGGACACCTCGGTAGACCTTTTGAAGGCCGCCGATGGCGGTCCGAATCGCTGCGCCATGCTCCGAAAGAGGTCCGCGGCAGTCGCGCTTAGCCTCTGACTCTGGGTCTGTGGAATGAATGAGGTAACATGAACCTTCGTATGCGACGCTCCGGCTGAACCAAGACTCTTACCATCAGCAAAGCCGATTGATCCGCCTTGGCATTGAGCTTCATTCCCATCGCCGCTGCATCCAACAGCTCGCCCACCAGCTCCGGCGCGAGCGAGGCACAAGCGGGAATGCCGAAGAGGATACGCTCGGCCAAGTTGTAGCCAGTCACGACGTACGCGTGCAAGGGTGACGTCAAAGCCCCCTGTGGAAGGAGCCAGTGCCACGTGAGGCCCGATTTTTACTCGTGGGAAGTCATAGGCAACTCTTGAAGCTTCTTTCAGGGTCGCACCTGACGAAAGCCGGGTATGCGCAGGATTTCCTTGTCGGAGGCCAGCCAGGCCAGGTGTGACTTGAGGAAGCCAAGCAGCTGCTTCAGTAGCTCTCTGGCGGCGTCGAGGTCCACCTTTGCAAGGCCCGCACAAATCTCTGGCGTGTCGAAGAGGATCTGGAGCATGAGGATGCAGTCGCACTTGATGTGCGCGATCCATGGGGAGCTCTCGCCAAACAGAGGCACACGAAGGGCGCGAATCCACCGGGAGCACAAGTTGCTGGAGGCTCGAGAGCTTGACAGCGCCAGAGAGAACAAGGCCCGCCAGTTCTCCAGATGCCCCTGTGATGATTTGGCATTTCATCAAGCAGCAACTATCAGAGGAAGCGGACACTGGTCTGCGTGCGCATGATCCGTGAGTTCCCCACCTGACACTGCAGCTCAACGTCGACGGCGAGGATCGAAAGCCTGGCCACGTGCCTTACCACGGGCGCATCGTTGCCGTCCAGAAGCTCCTGGCCATGCGACGAGGAACCCGCGGGGAGGCAAAAGGCCGGGTCGCAGGACTCGGCGAGCGACAACGGAATGGCGCTGAGGATCGATTGCACGCAACTGTACATCGCTTCTCGGAGCTCCGCGGAGGAGATGGATTCCTGCGCCACCGTCTTGGCGTCAACAAGTGAAGTCCTACGCAGCTTCAGGCGCCGTCGTCGGCGCCGTTTGGAGTTCTTCGAGGCCACGGCGATTTCTGCGGCGAGCCGCGTTTGCTCCGTCTTCATGCGCAGCAGCTGCGACTCGATGGCGAAGAGAAAGTCGGGTATCAACGCGGAAGCCCCCGCGAGTCTGCTGTACAGGAAGCGATGACAGTGGAAGAGACACGCGGCCTGCGACGTTCGCTTTTGGTCAGCCTCCGCTTGCTGATACCAACCACGCTCTTGTCTCTTCTACGCGAGCACATTTCCACAGTGCATATCTCACCTGCGCCTCTCGATGCTCGTCGTCGCGCGCCTTTAGGATGCGACGACAGCACAGCAGGAATCGCTTCTGGTGGGGCACGGGCAGGAGATGGCCGTAGCCAGGCAGCTTCGGGTCGAGGATCAGCTTTCCGAGGCAGGCGATGGCCTCCGCTTGCGCTGCCACTAGAGCCTCGCTTTCGCCGATGCCGTTCAGCGCGACGTCAAAGAGCGGCGCTCCGAGAACCTCCAGCACCTGTGCTCGCACCCTCGCGGCCACGGTGCTCGTACCGATGGGCCCGCTGGCTTCGACCATCAGCTCGGCCACGGCGCAGAGCGCCTTGGTAATCTCGAGGTGGCACTCGGGTGGGAACTTCATGCTCCTCTCGGCGTTGCAAGCATGGATGTTTGGATTGCCCACCACGTTCAAGAGGCGAAACCAAAGCTCTCCCAACGATGCCTTGTCGGCCCGAACGAGGCGGAAGCGATTGGGATCATGCGGCGGCATGTCTTCGGAGCTCGTGACCCAGTTGATGTTGAACGACAAGCCGCCCTCTGGCTTGGACTTGATGTTCAGAAGGGTCTGGACCGCCACGTTGCGGATGGCGGAGTGCCACAACCGAGCAAACCAGAGCCTACCAACGAGCGACATCCTTTGATTAGCAAATTTCCCTCTCTTCTTGCTGATCATCCGGGAAGAGGCTGCGCCTCGTTGTCATTCGAGAACGACGACGTACCGATGCAGCCATCGGTCTGCGTATTTCCTGAGGAGAGCGACGCACTCATCTCGCAATTGGCCGCTGGTGGCGCCGAAGGCGTTGAGGAACACGTGAAGAGAGATTTTGATGAGGTCGGCCTCGAGGAACGCCGTGAGGGTCTCCGCGTTCGGCGTCGCCATGTCCGTGTCGCCATGTGGCACGTTGATCGTCTTCGAATACTCTCGCGGCTCCGAGAACATTGCGCTGATGTTCCTGCTTTTGAGGGTGCTGTGTGCGCCCGCGCTGCGACTTCCCGGCGTGGTGGCGGCGGAGCTGCTGAGCGGGTCCTGGTTCTGGGTGGTCGTCGTCCTCTGCGACGCCAGCGTTTCTCGAGTAAGGTCACTATACCGCTGCTCGCGGAGGCTCTCTCGGACGCTCAGTCGCGTGCTCAGACCGGTCATCCCTTCCCCCGCCGTCGTCGCATCGTCCGTACGCAGCAGCGAATCTGCAGTGCCTGGGTTGTTCCCACGGCCCCATGTAGACGCGTATCAGAGCTTCTCGTCGTCTGCAAGGTTCGCTAGGGCTGTACAGAGGAAGGGTACCTATGATGAGCTTGTAAATGCGCATCCACTGGCGCTCGTCCAGCTCGGTCTCCATGTAGAACCGCGCGAAGAGCTGCAGGATCTCGATGCACGCGTTGCCCTGTCTCAGCATGGACGTGAAAGGCGCATGCTTCCGGACTGTGAACAGCTTCAGAGCAAGAAGAAGAGTTGGAAGACGAGTTGGAAGACGAGTTAGAAGAAGAGGTGGAGGGAATCTTTCCGCTGTTTGGTCTTAGGAAGGCGACCGCGCAGCCACGTGCAAGGCCGTACCTGTGTCGCGGAAGACAGCATCTGGATGGAGAAGTCCACCTTCTGCTCAGGTGGGATGCACAGGGGCGGGTTCCACACCAGCGTGGTCGTCATCGATAGCCCATGCAGAATGATGGGCAAGATGTCCTCTCCGTGGTGAACAAATGGCAGCGAAAAGGCGTGTCCTGACACAGAGCCGTTGCAGATGAGACGACATATTTACATTCTCTGCAATGCGACGTCGTACGGCACCGATGAACTGCGTGATGAACTTCACGTGCTCCAGAGTGCGAAACAACCGAAGCTGCTCTAGGGGCGACGCGGCGCCCTCCAGCTCCAAAGGGTTGACCACCTGATCTACCGGTCTTTCGTGTGCGTGCAGATTGGACGAGTGCCACACCAGCGACTTCACCATCGTGGTGCAGTGCGTCACTTGCGCGTCCAGGCCGAAGAGCGCCAGGATCTCCGTGGAGGCGTCCACGGGGAGCAGCTGCTCCTCCGCGACCCACGGGTTCATGTCGCGCACTCGGAGGTGCTCCGCTGTGCTACAGCGCCGCACAACTTGCCTCCGCTGCCGCTGCGCTGGACATCGCACCAGCCCCTCCAGATGCACTCCCTCCTCCGCGCTGTGGGAGAGAAGCGTCGCAGTCTGAGGATCCGACGGACGCGCGCGCAAGAGGCGAGGGGCTTGGGAGCCCTGTGGGACAGAAACAGAAACTTCCCGTGCGAGCAGGGGAAAGGCAAGGGTCCCGAGCCCCCCAAACCGAGCCACCAGGTCGCGGGCACGGGCCTCTCGGTTTTCTGCTGGATTCCGTGATCCGTGATCCCCGGAGGGAAGAATACCGGTGATTTCCGCAGGTTCGAGGATTCGCAGATCCGTCGTCCGTTCAGCGGTTCAGCTTAGGGTCGGCCCTCTAGTCAAAAACCCAATGGAAAAGGTGAAACCAAAACCTGAGAATTGGCTACGGTCCGACGAAGATTGCGCCAAATGAAGGCCACTGATAGGTCGAGTTTAGGTACGTAGTACAGTACCCTTTAAATCGGCAGGTCGGATTCTGCGTTGGCGGAGCCAAGCTTTTCCCACAGAACAGCGCCATTCTGAAAAAGAAGCTGCAGGTAGGCATCTCCATCACAAGAGTACATGGCACGCTGTCATGTGAGTCACTAAAATGCAGCTTCCTCGACAATCTAGGGGCTGTGGGGCGTCAATTTCCTACTTGATATCAGAATATGGAGAAGTTCAAGTTTTTGGCTCGTAACTCCTCCGCATAAAGTCGTATGCCTCAAAACTCACTGAACAAGGGGAAAGTCCTTAACTAAGCGGATCTACTCAGACAGTTTCAGAGGGTAAGCCCAAGTTGCTGGTGAGATACAGCCAAAACAATTTCTCGACTTTCCTCCAGTGTGGTCTTCAAGGCGCCCTTTAAAAGGAACAAGACAAAAGAAGCGCGATTTTAGTCAAGGATTCATCATATCAAATGTAAAATGACCGTGCTTGACGTTATCGTCTGAAAAAGTAACTCCCTGTTGGCTGAAGTCGTCGATGGAATGGCGCGAAACAACGCATAAGGAACAAGTCACGGTTTAAAATTATAATATTGACTTTAGTATTAAATTTATATTTTCTAAATACGTTTGAGTCAGGGACACAACTTTCTGAAATTGTTTTTATTTCAATAATATTTCTTCTTACTAGATAGCCAATGAAATGTCTTTCTAACACTCCATTGCTCGGAGGAGACAGCTTCCGTGACGTTGATTGGCTAGAGGGTTTCTGGGGAATCTAAATGGGGAAAACGAAACCTTTTTTTAAAATGGTACATCAGCAAATGAGGATTCTTCCACAGGACCTATCTCTGCTATGGGGCCGACCCTAGGTTCAGCTTGGAAGGCGAATATGGGTATCCAGCCTTGCCGCCAGAGGGGCCGCGAATTCGGGTTGAATTGGAAAAAGCCAAAATGGACGCCGCACGAAAGTGAACATTTTTCTCCTCCTGGGATGTTGTACAGCAGAGATTAGGAGGGAGAACAACGTGTGGAAACCACGGCCGGAGGAGACGCGTAGTTCCGGAGTACCCTTCTTGGCAAGCGGGGATTGGCTGCCGCGTTTGTGTTCGAATTTCGTCAGATTTTTTCAAAATAAAAGTACACTTCACACCTGCCAGCAGAATCTGAAATACCCGGAAATAAGAAAGCCACGCAGTTTCCAAAGTAGGGCTTCTCGAATTCGATTGACTGGCTCTAAGGGCAGGCGAGCGCAAGGTCAACTGCCGCCACACACGCTTTGAACACAACTCATTTGGTGACCTTCGGTTCCCTTCTCAGTCTCACACACAGTTTATCGAGTAAACTACGCTATGCAAAATGGTACGTAACGCGCAAGCGCCTCGCACAGAGGCGAGTGGACCGACGAGAGGGCGCGGCGGCGTCGTGTGGTGCGGGCGTTCGCCTTTTGAACGGCAGGGACGGGGAGGAAACTGGTGGGAGAAGACCGCAGAGGAAAGGCGCGCAACTTCCAGGGCTGTCTTCCCCGGCTCCTGAAGAAGTGTAGAGAGGAGAGAAGGCGCAGGGTCGACACGAAGCGCGCATGAGCGCAGTGGCCGGCGCGCGATAGTTCAACAGCAGCTCCGTTCCTAACCAAGTTCGAACGTCTCGAAGGTGGAAAGTACGTTCCGCCCCATCTAAGGGGTGGCGACGCTTCTGGCGGCTCCAGGGGCGCCGAGAGTGACAACGGAGATCGCGAGCGCCCGCGCGGCGGTGGCGGCGGCGGCGGCGGCGGCTACCGCGACAGAGGTGGCTACGGCGATCGAGGCGGCTACGGCGATCGAGGTGGCTACGGCGATCGAGGCGGTGGGTATGACAGACGTGGCGGCGGGCGCGACCGCGGCCCTCCGGCACCGCGCAACAGCCGGTGGAATGATTACGGCAGCGACGACCGTGGAGGAGGAGGATACAACGACGACCGCGGAGGCGGTGGCGGACGACGTTATGGCGGAGGCGGCTACGGCGGTGGTGGTCGTGGCCCGCGTAAGAACGAGCGCGGCTTCCACGGGAGCCTGAACGAGGACTCGCGGCTTGAAGCTGATCTGTTCCAGAAGGCGGACCAGCAGACAGCGGGTATCAATTTCGACAAGTATGACGACATTCCGGTTGAAGTGAGCGGAGAGAACGCGCCGGAGCACATCGAGGTGTTCACGGCCGAGGCCATCGGCGAGGACCTGATGCGAAACACGCAGTTGGCAAATTACCGGAAGCCAACGCCGGTCCAGAAGTATTCGATTCCCATCGGGCAGGCCGGCCGAGACCTCATGGCATGCGCGCAGACGGGCTCGGGGAAGACGGCTGGCTTCCTCTTCCCGCTCATCAGCTCCATGCTCAAGAACGGCTCGCCGGACACGCCGTCCACGGGCCGGAGGTACAAGCCGTGCCCCGTGGCGCTCATCCTCTCCCCGACCCGAGAGCTCACGTCTCAGATCTACGAAGAGGCGAAGCGGTTTTGCTATCGGACGGGCATCCGACCGGTGGTCATCTACGGCGGTGCGGACTTCCGCGCGCAGACCTCGGACTGCGAGCGCGGCTGTGATCTCCTGGTGGCGACGCCCGGACGCCTCGTGGACATGCTCGAGCGCGGCCGCATGAGCCTCCAGAGCTGCCGTTTCCTGGTTCTCGACGAGGCCGACCGCATGCTGGACATGGGCTTCGAGCCGCAGATCCGGCGCATCGTGGAAGAGGAGGACATGCCTCGGCCCCCGGATCGCCAGACATTCATGTTCAGTGCCACTTTTCCTCGAGAGATTCAGCAGCTTGCCGGTGATTTCATGCTCGACTACATTTTCCTGACCGTCGGTCGAGTCGGCTCCGCCTCCAAGGACGTGACGCAGCGCGTGGAGTGGGTGGAGTCGCGCGACAAGGATCGCGTCCTCATTGATTTTTTGCACACGATCAACGAGGGCCTCATCCTCGTCTTCGTGGAAACCAAGCGCTCCGCGGACGACATTGAGCAGTACCTGTGTAGCTCCGGCTTCCCGGCGACCTCGATTCACGGAGACCGCTCCCAGCGCGAGCGCGAGTATGCGCTGAAGACGTTCAAGTGCGGCGAGACGCCCATCCTCGTCGCGACCGACGTGGCGGCCCGTGGCCTCGATATCAGCGGAGTCACGCAGGTGATCAACTACGACATGCCCAACAACATCGACGACTACGTCCACCGCATCGGGCGTACGGGGCGCGTCGGCAACGTCGGAAACGCATTGAGCTTCATGAACAACCGCAACAGCAAGATCGCGCGGGACCTCTTCGACCTGCTTTCGGAGAACGACCAAGAAGTGCCTCCTTGGCTGGAGAACCTCGCCGGCTCTGCCTTCCGGGGGGGCGGAGGCCGTCGTGGAGGCGGAGGCTCTCGCTTCGGCGCCCGTGACTACCGACGTGAGGGCAATGATCGCGGTGGCGGCGGCGGCGGCGGTTACCGCGGAGGCGGCGGCTACAGCCGCGGCGGAGGTGGCTTCGGCGGCGGCGGCTTCGGCGGTGGAGGTGGCTTCGGCGGCGGAGGTTTCGGTGGAGGCGGATATGGTGGTG
>JAAMXY010000793.1:26932-56092 GCA_019677205.1 Pinguiococcus pyrenoidosus
CGCCTGGTAATCCTCGTCCGCAGCCTGCTTGTGTAGTCCTTGGGTATCAAGGATCTCTTCTGCGAGGAGGAAAAGTTGAGGAATGGAATGTAGCAGTGTCGTGACAGCAACTCTTATTCTAGTGAATAACAGCTTACTAGCGACTTTGCAGCACCAGAATACCGGAGTATCCAAACAGCCACAGAACAGATCGAAAGGTGAACGAACATCGGCTAACGCTTCCCTAGCCTCGCACCCGCGGACGTAGGCGTCTACTCGAGACAGGACAATTACTTTTACGCTTCCAATTCATTCACACCTGCAACATACCACCGGGCCGCCACCGGTTCTCGTGGTTCGTGGAAAGCCATCCCACGGGCAGTCAGTCCCTCTCTTTGCGCTATGCCTCGTTGTCCTGGATGTAGTTCATGATCTTGAGCCGGTGGATTCTTGAGGAGATGCCCAACTCCGTCCGCAGCGTGTCCTCGTCCAGCATGAAGAAGATCCTCCTGTCAACGCCTTGCTTCTGGAATGCTGCGAGATACGAGAGCAGCCCGAGCTCCTGCAGGATATCCTCCACCTCGTCCCCGCGCTGCATGGGAGGAGCGGACGGCGCGACGGCCGCGCCAGCTGACACCGCTTGAGCACGGCGCCCGTGAGCAGGAACCTTTGCAGAGCTTGAAGAGCCGGCTGCGAAGCCGTCCGAGGGCCCAACCACGGTTGCTGCCGCGTACACAACGTGTCCTTCGGGATGAACCTCCGTGGCGTCTACGAGGCCGGTGGGAGTGGCATAGCTTGCAAAAGGCGACAGCCTCAGCCCATGCCTGGCGCGCTCCAGCGCGATCCAGGATCCGGATACCCAGGCCTCTCCCGCTCTTCTGAGATCTGCCGGCAGGGCGGCCAAACCTGCGTTGGGGTCCCTCCGCCGCTCTCCGGAAGGCCCTGACAAGTCTCTCCAGGCTTGGATCAGGTCCGCGGTATTTGTCACTCCGTCGAGGGCCGCAACTTGGACGCCGTAGGCATTCACCACCAGTGTCGGCGGGCGCACGCAGCACCCAAAGATGCCACAACGATCCGGCTGCTCTTCCGTGATGCTGTCGATGTGCTCAATCGGCACGAAGGTGGCCCAGGCCTGCACCTGTTCATCGTCGCACATGATGAAAGTCGGGGAGTAGATAGAATGCTGCTCGACATTGTAGAAGATGCCCGGTTCCCGGAGCTCCAACGTGTGCGCCTTGGCCGACGACACCTCGTTGCAGGGTGCAGCTAGGAGGGCGGTGCAGGGAGCCCCGAGGACACAACCGTGAAACCAGAAGCACACCAGGCACACAGGGATCGGCCCACACGGACGCTTGCATCCCTCTTTGCATGCACTGCAGAACCTTCCGACGGAGCTGACCTGCAGCAGCAAAGGTGAGGCGTCGCCGCTTGGGACATGCGCAAGGTGCCTCGTGGGACCCTCCTTACCTCCGCTCGCACCACCAGAGGGCCTGTGAATTCTGCGGCGTTCGCCCAGGGGTTTCGGGACTGCACGGGTGCGTGATTGTCTTTCACCACCGCCGCGAGCTGCCCTCCGTCCAGCCCAAGTGCGTGCCAGTGCACTCCGCCGTCTACGTCCAGACTAATTCGATGGACACTCCCGTCGACGTCGGAGCGTACGTCATAGAAGTGCTTCTTCTTGAACATGCCCGCTCGCTCTGAAGACACGCCTACGATGCGTGCCGGGCCTGGACTGATGCTCGTGTCACTGCTGCCCGGCGTCGGCGTTGGCGCCACGCTATCGATCATGATACTGAGACCAACCAGGCATTCGGGGGGCGTCTTTCTCAGGAGATCGCGCGGCGGCACGCCAATGACCGCTCCCTCGAGCACGCGGTCCAGCCTAAGGAGTCATCAGATCAGTTTCCCTTCTCTCCGTTGGAATGTACCTCCTCCTTTTCCTCCTCCTTCTCCTCCTCCTCCTCCTCCTCCTCCTCATCATCATCATCCTCCTCCTTTTCCTCCTCCTCCTCCTCCTCATCATCATCCTCATCCTCACCACCCGCAACAGCTAGCTTTCGGATCTCTACAGCTCTCACCTGGTGCGGCGCTTGTGAAAGCCCTTCTCTTCCACTCTTGAGTCTGCCCTCATTGTCTCCAAGACGAGCTTCATGTCGAACCAATTGACGAGACCGTCTCCATCGCCATCGAACGCCGTGCAAAGATGCTCTGCTGCCTGCGGATGGAGGCGGGCGGTGTCCACCATCAACCCCGCTTCGGCAGCTACGCTCCTGTGCCGTTGCAAGCAGGGAGAAGTTACACCTCTCATCCCATTTCTTCGGCTCTGCGGAGATTTTGGGCGTACCCGCCGTCGATCCAGCGCCCAACCGGGTCCTCCACGACCAGCATCCGCGGATTCCTCAGCAGCATTGCCAAGGCCGCCGGGTTGAGCACGCCGCTTCGATCGCTGTCTCGCCAGAAAATGTCCCAGAGGCCGCCCTGTGCATTGGCCTGGTCTCTGGAGATGCGCGACATGCTGCCTCCGCGCGAAAATGCCCGAGATTCATCCTCTCCGCAAAGCGTTTTCGATCTCTGTAGTATCAGGTGTTTCGCTTCTTTACTACAGATTTATAGTGGATTGAGAGTTGGCAAACGAAAACACTGATTGGTCATCACGTGGAAGAATTTACGTTGTTCCCCTGAATTCGCACTGCCTATATGATTCTCCATAGATAATTTGTATTCAAGAGCGTTATTTGCACCTTGAATCATACCTACCGTTCGAATACCGGATTCGAGATTCCTTGCCAATCGGCCGTCCTCGGACCTCGGACGCTTCTGAGGTTCTCGCAATTTTTATGCGCCGGAGGGACACCGTGCACCTCCGCCAGACTGGCAGCCATGAGGATGTCTCGTCTAAGCGGGGAGATGGTGGGCACTCATGCTGCGAAACAGTGGTGCCCAGCAGGGGATTTGTACGCACGACGTACACGATGGTCAGAGTGTGCGCGCGTCGCTAGCACAACTGCGTGCGTGAGTTGGAGGAACAGAGACAAGAAGAAGGGAGGCGGACGAGATCAGCTTGGGTCAGGTTCGGTTCAGTTCGGTTCACTTCGGAGCGTTGGTCAGCCGAATTCCCGAGGTTTTCAGTAACTTGTTCTGGTCGCGCGGAGCTTTTTCGGCAACGCCGGCGTTCCATAGCGCAGCCAGCTCGCGCCTTGACTCTTGCAAGTTCAAAAAGTGAAAGACGAGCATTCAAAATGCGCGGACGCATTTTTTCCCCGATCCAGCTGTCGTTCGCGACCAATTGGTGACAAGTGGGTTTCTCCACAGCCAATGGTTTTGCAGCCGTACTCCAACCTCGCGTGCTGAAGACTTGCGCAGATCCAATCGCAAGCCTCTGTCGCTAGAGTCGGATGAAAGGTAGTTATAGCACGGCGACATAGCGCGGACAGCAGTCAATTGTGAAGAAAAGAAACCAAACCCGTGTCTTCCGAGCGTCTCTTCTTGGCGCCTCGGACCGTGTGCACCGCTGCGGGGCGCTCGGCACGTCAGACCCCTCGCAAGCGCCGCAGAAGGAGCCGTTGTGATGGCGTTCCAGGAGGCCGGCACCGCCGCGGGCGCCGTCGGGAGCTGGGGACCTGGGGAGTGGCAAGCCCACGACGTTGTGAGCGATCGTTACAGTATCGTGCGCAAGATCGGCGAGGGCACCTACGGCACCGTGTGGAAGGGGATCGACCTGCAGAGCCATCAGCACGAGGTGGCGCTCAAGCGCATCAAGCTGGAAGATCCGGACGAGGGCATCCCCAGCACCACCATCCGCGAGATCAGCCTTCTCATGGAGCTTCGCCACAGCAACATCGTGCAGCTGTACAACGTGCTGCACGAAGAAGGCCACGTGACGCTCGTCTTCGAATACCTTAATCAGGGGGACCTGCGGCGGTTCCTTGACACCATCAACTCCGGCTTGACGTCGCCCATCCTCGAGTCCCTTCTCTTTCAGCTGCTTCGGTAGGATGTTTTGTCCTCTGTTAGTCTGGAGATGCACGTCTCTTTCGTGGAGCCCCCCATGCCCCAGCCTTGTCCAGAAGCCTCACCGAAGCTGCATGCCTAGGGGCGTCGCGTACTGCCACGCGCATCGAGTGCTGCATCGAGACCTCAAGCCCCAGAATCTGCTGCTGAACCGTCGCGGGGAGCTCAAGCTGGCGGACTTCGGGCTGGCGCGGAGTTTCGGGATCCCGGCCCGATCGAGAACAACAGAAGTAGTCACTTTGTGGTATAGAGCACCGGAAGTGCTGCTCGCCGACGAGAATTACTCCACACCGGTAGACATGTGGTCCGTCGGATGCATCTTCTCGGAGATGATCACAGGTCGACCTCTCTTCACCGGGGCGGACCCGCAAGACCAGCTGGAGCGAATATTCCGGCAGCTGGGCACGCCGACCACGGACGACTGGCCGAATGTGAGAGAGCTGCCCAACTGGTCGGACGACTTCATCGTGTACCCGGCCCCCAGAATGGGCGTCGTCGATCTGCTGCAAGGGGTGCCTGTCCGCGGGGAAGCGATTGCGCTCCTCGCCGGAATGCTTGCCTACGACCCGCAGAGACGAATGAAGGCCTCTGAGGCCCTAGAGCAGCCGTTCTTCGACTGCATCCGACGACCAGTCGAAGAGCGGAAGGAAAGCAAGGAGAGCAGGAATAGCTGAAGTCCGGGACTCTCATGGACTCTTTGAATAGCGAATAGCACCTTAGCCGCCGAAGCCCTTCTTTCGTCTGCTCCAGTACCGCACTCTGCATCGATGAGCGGTGAGGCCGCGAGCTCGGCTGTGATAGATTGTCGCGAAGGCATGGCAAGATGACACACCACGAAGCATCCGGAAATCGAACAACCATCTGGATTCAGCAGAGTGAAGCTGGGGCGCTCCGCCGCCTCGCTGCTTCACTGGCGCAGGAACATGTCTTTCAACGACTGCAGGAATTCTGCAGTTGCTGCGGCATTCTGCAGTTGCTGCGGGTTTCTGCAGTTGCTACGGGCTCTTATGGCACCAATAGATATCCGCAGACGGGCCCTTGCTATCGCTTGGTCTTCATTCGAACCTTCTTTCGCCGCTTCTTCCGCTTGTGCTTTCGCATCTTGGCTCTTCGCTTCCTCATGGTACTGCACATCCGCATCGGTTGCTGCAAGCAGCCCCTCTCGGGCGCAGTACGCAGCCCCACTTGGCAGGAGCGACTTGTGAACCAGAGCGTCCGCAGCGAAGCCTGTCTAAGGGACTTCTGTAGCGTTATGGCGTCAGAAATGGACGCGCTGCGCCCACACACGCTAGGCACTCCACTCAGCTGCGTCAAAGTGCCGCGCAGCGCTGGAAACCCGGTGCTACGCAGGGCGCACTGGAGTCTGCGCGAAGCGAAGCTCCAAAGCGCAGCCATCGTCCAGGTCCCGAATCTCCCGGACTGATCCCCAGCTGGCGGCTTCTTCTTGGTCTGTCCTGTGGTTGGATGCTGTACCTTAACGCCACTCTACGCTATTAGCTTGCATCTGTGGCGCGCGGCGCCGGCTCGCAGCACGCGTTGGCAACTTCGGCCGATCTACATGTCAGTAGCAGAAGCGTTTGGAGACTAGCTGCTATCAGCGAATCATTTATCTCAACTACGCGCTTTATCGATAATTCACTCCCAATAACCAATCGCGTGGCTCACCCTAGTGTAGCCAAGTACCCGAGTAGCGCACCTGGTGTACTGCATCGATACCTACCTGAGTAGCCCGGGATGGATACTCCATAGGGTGTCGAGTACCTGGCCAGGTAGTGTACCCGCGATTCTGCGTTCTGCGCCACACCTCCGGCGCAAGTTTTCTTTGGTTTGGCTTAGCTCATCTCCTCAGGGCGCAACAAGGAGGAGCGGAGGCTTTCTCAATCCGTGGTGCGTTACGAAGACCTCTGCAGCTGTTATAGCGATGGAGGAGAAGCAGAGCAGCGGCCTGGAGACGCGCGGTGCCACTGCGGCAGAAGCGTCCAAGATGGTGCCGCCGGAGCGCGTGGAGGCGCAAAGACCAGTGACCCTCACGCACACCACCTTCTTCAACAACTTCCCGGACGATGGCTGCGATCTCAGTGACGTCTTCGCTGCCAAGTTGGAGAGCGACGCGCGGAGATGAGCGCCACAACAACGCTGGAATCCCGGTGAGGTCCGGTGATATCGTCGTCCGCTTGCTTCTCTCATGCCCAAATGCGGCCTCTACCTGAGGGCAGATTTGTGGAACGTTTGCGACAATGGTGTACATAATATCTTCTTGACGGGAAGCTTCGGGAGGAGCGGTGGAGAGCATATCACAAAGAAGAGAGGACTTCCGTTCCTCCAGTCTAGGCCAAGCGGCCGCTATGCCCTTTTCACCACCTTCCTTCGCAGCTTCTCGAGGGCCGGAATCTCGTCCTCTCTGCCGAGGTTCCGAAGCAAGTCCACTGCGGATGTCATGGCTTGATTCCTGTCCTCGTTCGGGGCGTCGACGTCCCGTACGATCTCGATGTAGGCCGCCAGAGCACTCGTGGCGTTGTTTTGCGCTGTCAGAACATCGGCAAGGAACCGACGAGTGTGCGTCAGGCTTCCTTTCGCGGCGTTTGGGTCGTTCTGCGTAGCCACGCAGGCCCTCCGGATGAGGTCCTCTGCCATGACGTACTCGTCAATGGCGACGAGGCAACCGGCGAGCTCCCTCAGGAGGCTGGCGTCGTTCAAGCCGAGCTTGATGCCCTGCGTCAAGGCTGCTTTTGCATCGGCCAGGAACTCCTCTCCTCTCAGCAAGGACATCAACGTGATGTATCCCCAGACCTCAGGGTCTCTTTCGTCCAGGGCGGAAGCCTCCTGCAGGCATTCCTGCGCCTCGCGGAGCTCGTCCAGGCGGAGGCAGGCCACGCCTGCTCCCAACCAAGCGCTCTTGGCATTCCAGACCTCCACGGAGCGTAGGAAAACATTCTTTGCCTCTCTGAATTGGCCCAGATGCAGATTCAGCTGACCGAAGGCCAAGTAGACCCTTCTCGGAACTAGGACGACGCGGCGAATCCGCTGCCGCACCTCCAAGAGATTCACCAGCTCCTGATAGGCCTGGTACGCCTCTTGGCGTAGGCCCAGATCGAGACAGGCGTCCGCATATGCGAGAAGGGCTGACGCATCTCGAGGACCGTCACAGAACTCCAGCGCCTCCAAGGCAGTCTCCCTGGCGGCTTCGGGACGATTCTCGGCGAGGGCGATTCGCGCAGCCAGTACCCTGCCACGCAGTCGCAAGAATGTTGGCGTCATCCTGTTTAGTCGGCGCTGATCCGCTTTCTGCCGCGCCGTCTTCTCAGACAAGTCCGCCAGCTCGAGGGCCCGCTTCGCCAGCCTGAGGAAGTTGAAGCGAATGGCCCACTCCGCAAGATCCTGGAAAAGAGACACGGCGTCCCGCCGAGGCCCTTTGACGCCCGCAGGAAGCTCCGAGGACGCGGTGCGAGGATAAAGGCTGCTCTCGTCGGCTTCGACAACGATCCTGCAAGCGTCTAGGGTCTTCGTGTCAAGCTTGTGCAGCTTCTTCGACGAAATGGCCATTCGAAGATACCGCCGAGCCTTGGTCGCTTCGCTCTGGGCGTCACACACTAGGCAGCCGAGCATCAGCGCATGTGGTGTGGCCTGCTTTGGGATCGTGTCCGAGTTGTATCCACTATCATCCTCATCTTCGGTGTACTCGGACGGCGGGGGCGCCTGCGCGTCGATGGCGGCCTCGACGCAGATTTCGGCATCGGCCATGTCTCCACGCTCGAAGAGGACGCCGGTGAGCAGGCAGATGGACTTGACGTCTGTGCCGTTCAGCGCTACCGATTGTTCAAAGCCAGCGTAGGCCTTGGCGACAAGCTCCTCCGACGTGCCAACACTCTCAAACGGGTCGTTGGCGCATCTGGCGTAGAAGCTGCCCACCCTCCTCCATGCGTTGGCGAGGTGCGGAACGTGGCCTTCTACCTTCACCAGCTCCGTCGACAAGGCTATCGTATCCAGCAAGCGTCTCTCGGCCCACTTCCGGTGCCCCGATATCTCGTCGTCCTCGGAGAGATCTGTTTTGGCCGAGATCTCCTCGAGGAAGTTCCGTCTCTTCCGCGGTTGGCCTCCCTCTGCGTGGCCTTCGCTGTCGGATCGTTCGTACGCAGCGTCGGTCTCCTCCTTGATGGCGAACGACAGCTCGTCCTGGATGCAGTTGAACACCTCAGCCAGGAAGTCGCCGAGCTCGTCATCATCGGCTGGAGCCCTGTCGAACTTGGCCTTCACAAATCTCTGAATTCGAGGCTTCAGCCGTTCTTTGATGCCGTGGTAGATGCCGTTTGCGTTGAGGAAGTACGTGAGCTTCTTCCGGCGCTCCTCTGCCGTGTCCTCCGTGTTCACGTGAGGATCGTCTTCGTTGGTCTCCGGACCGATCGGCTCCCCGAACATGACGGTGTACTCCTCTGCGATCTCCAGCAGGATGGTCCTCAGCTCCTTCCGCAGCTCTCCGATGGCGTCTCGATTCTTCACGGTCTTCTTGATTTCCTTCGGAGTGACGATGTCGCCAATTCTCCGCTCCGCCTGGTTGTTTGCGAAGGTCCGAGCACTCCGAACGGGCGCCCTGGAGAACTCCAACGTCACCGCGAAGCTGGACTCTGCCACTGCCGCAGCCCGCCGCCTGCACAGCTCGGCGTTCTCGGCCTCCGTCATCTTCTCCAGGAGGGTTCTCGCGTCCTCAGCGCGGGAAGTGGGAATGCCTTGCCGCTCGGGGAGCATTTTTTCCGCAGCTTCCCAGTTAGCGGGGGAAGGCGTCATATCCTCGAGGGAGCTTTCCAGTCGCCGGGCTGTGCTGTCCTTCTCGGCGTAGATCGCCAGGTCTAGCGTCCCTGTGAGCGCCCAGGCAGGCTCCTCCGGCTTGTCCATCACGGCCTCGGCCTTCTCCTTCCCCTTCCCCTTTCCCTTCGCCTTCTTTGCGGGCTTCTTTTCCTCATGGCCTTCGCTTGCCGGAAGCGCAGCCGCCATTCCACTGAAAAGCGTGACAGCAAACTGGGCAGCGGATTCAGCGCGAAGCAGCGCTTGGAACTTTCGCAGTGTCTGTCTCGTGATGAAGGAATGCGCCTTCTCCCCGTGGAAGTCCACCGACCACAGCACGGACTTCAGCAGCAGTTCATACTTGCCTGGCTGCTCCTCGTCGCCTTCTTCTTTCTGCTGGGTGCCCTCGGCCTCCGCTCCGTCAGCGTCCTCCTTCTCAGAAGACTCATCCTTCGCTTCCGGCGGTGGAGGAATGGTGTATTTCAGGGTACCAGCGGGAAGAACGAACGCCGGGAGCTGCAAATCTTCCAGGGGCTCCAACACTACCGCGCGCTCGTGTAGCTTGTTCCCCAACGCGACGTGCTCGTCCAGCAGGGCGATAAAGTCTTCCTCAGAGCTGTCATCGCTCAGCTCCTTGACAGCTTGCTCCAAAGGGCTCGGCATCCACTCCGCCGGCGCCTGTGCCAGCGTCACGTTGGAGACGCTGACGACGGATCCGCCGATTGCATAGTCAGAGAGCTCCGTAGTACACGAGACCAGCACCGAGGCGCTCTGGGAGCCAATCTCCTCGTAGATGACGTCCGCCTCGGCGTCGGTCTGCTCATCCTCTACGCACGTTTTCTCCAGCGGCACCTTCCCATCGAAGGCACAGTCCACGCAGCTCAGGACCGAGGCCAGCGGCACCTTCGCCTTGGCGACTTCCACAGGTTCTGCAATGTCCTCCTCATCAGTTTCTGCGCTGTCTGCCATGACATAGACTCTCATGTCAAAGCTCAGATTCACAAGCTTTTGCAGCGTCGCCTCTCCCACCGGCATCTCCGGCATGGACACCAGAAGCGAAACGGCGCTCTTTGCTGGCCTCAGCTGGACTATGGCCGGCTTGCTGCCCGGCTCCTCGCCATTCTCTTCTTGGGTCTGTCCCTCCGCTGTCGGGCCATCCGGAGGCGCTTGAATCTCTCCAACGGTTGAGTTGGAGCTCCCGATCGCCGCGAACTCCAGCGCTGCAGGCTCTGACTTGACCACCTCGGGCTCCTGATTCTCGTCAATGCAGGGAACGGAGACCTCCACGAAGACCGAAAGATCGTCCCGATCATGAAGAGCCTTGCCGACATGCACTCGAAGGCCGGCGAGGGACAGCTGGACTGTCCCGAACTCCTCGTCAGCCATTGCGTCTTGCAACGTCCCGGCTTGATCACGTAGCTTTTCGCGCCGCCAGAGCTGCAGGCAGTCGTCTTGAGACCCAACAAGAGCCCAGGACTGCGGAAGGGCGGAATGTGGTGCTTCAAAACCCCCTCCCTGCGGCGAAAAGGGCGCGAGAAATGGCCCCTCAAGCCGTTTCTTGGTTTGAACTGCATATCGCGATGTGATTGGTTGTTCAAAAACCTTTAATTATTTTTAATCGTCTATTGGGTTATCATTTATATTCTTGTTACTTCTGCAGACGTTTCATCGAGGGAAGGGTTGGGTCCGGGCCCGGACCACAAGTCGGAACATTTTGTTCTTCGCGGACGGCCGATGGTCTGGGGCAGAGCTGCGCTGCAGAGCGCCACCAAGGCTGATTCTCCAGGACCTCCCGATGCAAAGCATCTCATCCTTGAGTTGGCTTGAGGGGAAAGTGGGAAGAAATGCGGGTGCCCGTCATCCCAGTCGGGACCCGCGTCAGCGTGCTGTACGACGGCGGACCCGACATCTACGACGGCAGCATCACCGCCGCAGACGACGCCAATCGGGTAGGTGGCCTCGCCAGCCCTTTGGCGCTTGCTTGGCGACCTCTGATGATACTCTGCATCAGAGATTCACGGTCCACTTCGACGACGGAGAGATCCAGAGCGGTCTCGAGTACAAGTATCTTACGCCACATGACCCCAAGCTGCGCTCCCATTTGCCTGCAGGCACGCGTGTAGAGGTAGGGAGCGGCTCTTGCTGCCTGGCAAATCCGCCGTTCTGCTGCACACCTTGCCTTGACCACTCAGTCTGCTCCAGGCGCTCTTCGACGACGATTTCTACCCGGGAATCGTCAACACAGAGAACCGCGATGGCACCTACAAGGTCCTCTTCGACGACGGCGACCGCCTCGACGCCGTGCCTCGGTCATGCATTCTCTTCAGTCCGCCCGAGTCTGCACCACCCACCGCAGGTGCAGGGAACGACGGAAGTTCCCTCAAGGGGCAAGTGTACCTCGACGATGAAAGCCACGACGAGGCCATCCCGCAGGAGGAAGAAGAACAAGAAGAGGAAGCAGCAGCAGTGCGGCCCAGCGCAAGCCAGCAGGCCAGCCCAGCCAGAAGCGATACAGGAGAAGTCGAAGAGGAAAGCGCAGCACAAGCGGAGAGCAGCTCGGCAAGCCTGCAACGAGAGACTCGCGCTCAGCAGAATGGCGTGACAACCCGTTCGGCACCACGCGACCCGCACCTCGATCAGAAAGAGGAGGCGCCTCCCACTTTCGAGTTTGCCGAGAGCAGGAAAGTGCCGGACTTGCAGCTGCCCCAAGCCACCACCTTCTCGGACAACTCGTACATGGACAACGGCAGCGGCCCAGACGTGAGCCTAGAGATCTTCTCGCACACTTCTAGAGAGGATTCTCTCGCTGCGCTCGGAGAGGCCGAGGACGTCATCCTCGTGTCGCAGCCCCGGCGGGACAGGACGTATGCCCAGGAGCCCCCCAATCCAGTAGAGCCCAGCCACCCCTGCGAGACCTTCGTGATGATCGACGAGCTGACGCTTGACGACGGCCAACTCCATCTGGCCACGCCGGAGGTGCGGCTCGCCGCCCTGGCCTTTCGCGTGCATGTGTTGGAGACCGTGCGGGCGACGCTGGTGGCCAGGGGCGAGGGCTGCGAGAACATCGACGACTTCGACGGCTTATTGCCAGCGGCGCCTGTGCTCCAGGAGCGCTGCAAGGGGAAGACGACGGCTACCGCGCGAGCGAGGGAAGCCAAGTGCTGGGAGCTCAATATGATCAACGACGAGATCCTCAGCATGAGGATGCGGATGCTGGCGCTGTCGCGTCTGGTTTACGGCAAGAGCACGCCGCAGTACATCCGAGCGCAGCTGGATCTGTGCCAGGAGTACCGCCGAGAGGCCATCTGGCAACAGGTGAGTACTCACGTGGTGGACGCCGCGCAGAACGTGGCCAGCATCTCCAAGGCCGTGGACGCCCGGTTGCGCACCGACTCCGCCAGCCAATCTAGCGCATCCGACTTCGATAGCCTCGTGGATCAGGAAGTTGAGGAGCGCATGTGGGAGTGGCTGTGGATGCGCCGCGTGGCGCATGAGGTGCTCCTCGTATGCGACGTCCTCCGGGACATCGCCGAGGCACACGACGGCCTCATTCCCGACGACCCGCTGCGCCAGGCGCTCAGCCACCACGTGGCCGAGCTGAACGCCATGGCGGTGAAGAAGCCGGCCATGGATGAGCACACCGTGCACGACGAGGTCGCCACGCTGCTTGACCTGGAGGGTTCGGCGGTCGTGCTGCTTACGCCGCTGTTCCTAGAGGAGGTTCTGGGCGCCTATCGCATGGCCAACGCCACCACGCTGCCTTGGGGTCACGTGCTGGGGCACCTGAGGCGCTACGTCGGCGCCTGGGCAGAGGCGACCGTCGTCATGGAGAGACACATCCAGGCCAACTTGCTCGCGGCCCTCCGTTGCGCCTTCTCGGGCGGCGTCGAGAGAAGCCGCCTGTGGGGGGCCATTCCATACCTGCGCGACCTGCAGCCGTCGCCCAGCTCTCGTGCTCGACGCGACCCCGCCGTGGACGACGACGACGGAGAGGCACCCGCTCCGCCGGGCTCGCAAGTCCTGCTGGGTGTCTGCAGCCCTGCGGAGCTGGCGCAGCATTGCAGCAGCAACGTCATGGCCGCCGAGGCGTTGGCGCGCGACCCGCACTTTTTGGCATGGCTTGCACAAGCCCCTCCGGCGCCCAAGGGCCCGAGAAGCGGCGTTGGGCAGCGACGCAGCAGGCTGGTGGTGCCCATCTCCTGGGAAGAAGTGTTGGCCCACGCAGCGCGCCATGCCCGACTGGACGACGAGTTGTGCTACCTCCGCGTCCTCATCCTCCAGACCATCAGCGAGTCGTATGTTGGCACTCGGCGGCCAGACAAGGCCCTGCGGCATGCAGAAGAGGCGCTGGCGCTGCTGGAAAGCAAGGGCTGGACGCAGAGTCTCGTGTCAGTCGCGGTTTTCCGGGCGTTGGCGAGGGCGCTCGTGCAGTTGCACCAGCGAGAGCTGGAGCTGCGCTTCCAGCGCTCTCGCGCCGCCGCTGGCGACTGGCTCAGCACCAAGGAGGGCTACGAGGCCTGGCGCCAGGGGGTGTTGGACATGGCCCAGGAGCAGCGCCAGCTGGCCCCCAAGCGCCCACTCTCCAAGATGGAGATCGAAGTCCGCGTGCGCTCCAACCTGGTGGCCCAGCGTTTGCGCGTGACCAAGAAGCAGGCAGCGGAGGATCGGAGAAACGGTCCCATGCCCAGGGTGATCAAGGCGGCCGAGCTGCTAGCGAAGGCCTGGGAAGTCACGGAGGCGGCGTTGGGAGGGACCCACCTGTGCTCGATGCGAGCTGCCCTGGCCGTCGCACATGTGTACTGGCACACGCCGGACGACGCCGCTGCCGTGGCATGGCTTCGGGGGCTGAAGGACACGCTCCGCCGGGCGTTGGAAGCCATCGCGAATCAGCCACTGTCGCTCACGCAGACTACGACAGCGGTAGCGACGGACAGTCCGATGCTAGTCTGCGTCCTGAGCAAGCTAGCGCACAGGCTGGGTTCGGAGAGCGCGGAAGAGGCGGTGGAGCTCTTGGAAGGCGCCGCGGATATTGCGTTGGGCCGGGCTCTCCGGCTGCTCCACGACGAGGAACGCATGCTCGCAGACTCGCATCCTTTCCCGGGGGAGGACGTCGCCACGTCCTTGGCGTTGGACAAGGAGAACACCAAGAACGCCCGTCGCTCCGCCACGGAGATCCCCAGGAACCTTGTGCGCGACCGGGGCATCTGGCGAGGGATCCAAGGCAGAGCTTGTGCTGTGCGCGCCGAGAAGATCTACGACGTGGTGATGCAAAGGATAAAGGGTGCGCCATCAGGCACGACACATGCAGGCCGGGTGATCCAGCGCGGAAACTCACAAGTGGTTCTCTTCCAAAGGCGACGCCTCGAGGGGCATCGAAGTTGCGGAGAAGCGCCTGAAGGCAGCGGAAGTGGCGCATGGGCGGAGAAGCGCCGCGGTTGCGAACACGCTCCAACAGCTCGGGGATCTGCTCGCAGACACGAACCAGATGGACAAGGCCGTGGAGCTCTACACGCGACAAGTACGCATCTAGGTTTCTTTGGGTTGTTGCTGTTGCTGCCTTTGCTCCCGCGGCCAGCCGGTTTTTGCTTTTTGCCTTTGGTGTGCGGGGGGGGGGAGGGACATTGCGTTAACGGCTTCCTTGTTTCCTTTGCTTCGATAGAAAGTCTGCTACGCATCGATGTACGGTGCTGACGATCGGAGGACCAAGCAGGCAGAAGAGCTGGAGCGCGCGGCAATCAAGAAGGCGAATCTGAGAGCATCGTGAGATCGCCGCTGTTCGCCACCCAGTCCCGCCAGTACGACGGCTTTGAAAAAGATCTGAGATGCGTTGAAGGAGGCAGCGAACGAAGGAAGAGAGCATAGAGAGAAGGAGAGCTGTGTTCATTGCACATGCTTCCGTGGCCTCTCATACAGGCAGCGCAACCGCTCTGTTCTACATGGACGTCCTCTGCCGCTTGGTATCGCTGCTACTTGCTTGCGCGGTGTCTGACGGTCGCTTCTTCTCTGTAGAGGCCGCGCCTGCGCCTGCGCCTGCGGCTGCATCAGCGCCAGCTCCAGCTGCGGCTCCTGCGGCCGCGCCATTTCCTTGGGCTTCCGCACCGTCTCCTCCGGTCGGCAGCGCGAACTTTCGCTTCGCCCAGGTCTGCACCTGCTCCACCGTCTGCGCTGGAAGCTGCTTGATGCAGTCCTCAATCTCTGCCGGTGGCAAGGCAAGCTGGATCTTGTATCCCATGCCTTCGAATTCCTCTATGTCCTTCGTGGAGCTCGACAGCAAGAGGCCGGCTTCCTCCTTGAGGCGGGAAAACTCGGCCTTCTGGATCTCACCAACCTGCAGCATTTCCGCATACCGCTGCGCGAGCGTGGTGAACTTGTTCTTCGCTTCGAGCCGCTGCTGCAGGTACTGCCGCCGCATGGTGTTCTCCCGTCCTGTGTATAGCTGCACGAGCCCAGTTTCCGGAAGCAGCGCTTCAAGGGCTTGCTCGATCTCCTTGACGGCCTCTTCCGCCGATTTCAGGATGGTCTCGGCCTCCACCTTCTCCGCGCTCGACAGCTCGGGCACCGTGTAGCCCGGATCGCCGGCGGACTGAGTCTTCTCCTCTCCAACGCCTTCGGCACTCGATTCCGCGTCTGGCTCCATCAGCGGCCGTCCCAGTGCTGCACGCATCTGGAATGCGGTGAATTGGTTGCGTTGCCGTGCCGCAAGCAAGTACTCGACGCGTTCTCGAATGACCTGGGAGCGCCTGCCAAGCAGACCGGCCACGTGCGAGACCTGCGCCTCGAAGATGCTGGCGTGCCTCTCCATCTCTATCACCAGTCTATCGAGATGACGTCCCTGGACGTTTGCGCTCTCATGCAGCAGCTCGACCTTCTCCACGAGCGCGTTGATGCGCGACTCGAACTCGGGAGAGCGAACGTCCACCAGGCACGGGGTTACTAGCAATTGCTCTGCCACTTCCTGGATGACCGGATTCGAGTCGTTGGTGGGAGACGCCGACTGAAGCGGGGACTTCTCCGCTTGGCCCGCTTGGCCGGGTCTCTTGCCATGCCGATCCAATAGTCCGAGGTATTGCAGCGTGTATTCCACGCCCAGCGCCAGCAATGCCTTTTGGAGCAGGGGGCCTTTCTCTACGTCATCGCGCCAGAATTTCTCGAGGCGACGAGCCTGCTGCATGCGCAGATGCTTATCTTCGTACGCAAGCCCAGGTTCATTGGTGTACGTCTTCCAGACCGCCGCATTCACCCATTTGGGCACGTCCTTGGAGTTCTTCCAGCACGTGCTCAGGAAGTCGTAGTTGCTGAGGTGCGGGCGCAACGTGTGCTCGGACTGGCGCCGCATGCTTAGCATGGCGTCATGGATCGCTTGATCCGACTCTTCCACCTCCACGGCAGGCTCGCGGGTAACGTTTCCCACGCTCTGCCTCTTCCGCTTGTTCTTCCTCTTCTTTTTCTTCTTCTTCTTGGTCTTCTCTTTCTCCACTTGCTTCAGAGGCGTGGCCAAAGAGCTGCTGGGGTCGCCGAACACCTCCTCCATGCCGAAGAGGATGCCGGGCTGGGACGGCATCGACTGGGCTTGGGGAGCATCACCGTCGCCCATGCTGGACGCGTCGGCCGACTGGCTGTCTTGCCTGTCGCGATCGCGCTCACTGAGGTCATCATCGTCCTCGTCGTCGTCCTCGTCTTCATCATCGTCCTCGTCGTCGTCCTCGTCGTCGTCATCATCCTCATCTTCGTCGTCCGCGTCGTCGTCGTCGGCACCCCGCTCCTCGGCGCCCTTGCGCGAGCGACCCCTGCCGTCTTCGTCCTGGTGGTCATGCTCGGCCTGTTGTGTTGGATGGAAACTCCAGCGTCAAACTTTCTCGAAGTTCTGTTTCACGCTTCGCTCTTCACCCTTCACCCTTCACCCTTCACCCTTCACTCTTCCCATTCCGCAACTTCACGTTCTATTCTTCACCTTTCGCGCTTTACTAATCTCCGTCACTTGATAGGTCAGTCAAACAAACCGGGGCAGAGAGGCTCACCTGCGCCACTTCCGCCAGGAGCTGATCGCGCACCTCCGGCGTGGGCCTGGCCACGGTGATCCGGATGGGGAGCTGCGCGCGTCGCAGGCGCTCGATGGAGTCGTCGAAGCTCAGTCTGGAGATGTTATCTGCAGATTCGAGCGTATGTGTGAGTATGTATGTATGTGGCCGTGCATGGGATACTTTCAAGTTCAGCGGCGACATCTGAAGGCGCACAGCTCACCGTCGTCGACCGCGATGAGGGTATCGCCGACTTCGATGCCAGCGGCGCTCGCGTTGCTCTCCGAGCCGTCCGGATTCGAAGGCAATCCCACCACGAGAAGGCGTCCGAAGGGGCCGTCCTCGAGGGTCATGCCCACCGGCAGCGCCTGGATATCGTAATTGAACACCCCGGCCATGTGTGCGAGCGCGCGGAGAGCGAGAGCTGCGGGGCTACGAGACTACGAGCGGCGCGTTCTGCGCATGGTCCGCAAGTCAAAGGCGCGCCGCTCGTGAGGCTGGGACGCTTCCAAAGTTGCGCCCTGCGCACACCGCTGCTCGCTATTCCCGCGCTGCACAGCTGCACAACCCGGGGGAACGCAGTGCATCAAACGAGATATCCAAGCTACTGTGGAAGAGTTCGAGGCTTCCAGCTCGGTCATTGGTGACTTCTCGGCACATCGCCCGCAGATTGGCGGAACGGCCACCATGTGCTCCTTAGCTCCCGCTGCGCTGCCATCCAATGGCCCAGTTGGGGCCGGGGCCAGTCTGTATTTGCCCCTCCGGCACAGGCGCGCGCGCCCGCGACTGTCCATCTCTGCGCTGTCGCGCGCGGACCAGCCGCACCATGGCGGACGCTGCGCCCAAGGAGGACGCGCCGGTGGCGGAGGACCCGGTCAACGGCCACGAGAACGAGAAGCCGCAGGAGCAAGCGAAGATGGAGGCCGCCGGAGACTCGCACAGCAACGGCACGGCCGCCACGAAGAAGAAGAAGCGCGGGAATCGCAAGAAGAAGAAGAAGGCCTCCGCTGCGGAGGCAGAGGCCGCTGCACAGGCCGCGCCAGCGGCACCGGTGTCCGATTTGACTTCGGTGCTGGCCCCCTTGGCCGCCAGCACGGCCGCTGGCGAGGCGCCGCTCACGCAGAGCGGCCTGGTGGCCATGCTTCAGCAGATGCAGCTGCAGAGGCAGGCTGCGCGGAGGGGCCAGGCGGGCGGGAGGCGCGAGCACCGCTTCTGGAACACGCAGCCCGTGCCGCAGTTCGACGGCGAGGCCGCCACGGGCGCGGCGGGCGCTGTTGCCGAGGTAGAGGAGGTCGTGAGCGCCCCGATCGAGGTGAAGACCGTGGAGGAGATCGACGTCGAGCCCCTCAAGCTGCCACAGGCGTACGAGTGGGCGATTGTGGACATCATGGACGACCAGCAACTGCAGGAGGCCTACACGTTGCTGACGGAGAACTACGTCGAGGATGACGACAACATGTTCCGCTTCGACTACTCTCCGGAGTTCCTGCGATGGGCCCTGCTGCCGCCGAATTGGAAGCCTCAGTTCCATCTCGGCGTGCGGCAAAAATCGAACAACGCGCTTCTGGCCTTCATCACGGGGATTCCAGCAACCATGGTCGCCCGTGGCACGAGCATCGCCACGGTCGAGATCAACTTCCTCTGCGTCCACAAGAGGTTGCGCAGCAAGCGGCTCGCCCCGGTCCTGATCAAGGAGGTCACTCGGCGAGTGAACCTAGAGGGCATCTTCCAGGTACGATCTTGACGACCAGGGGCGAAGGGGACGCTGCCTTTCGTTTCCGGCTGATGCGACATGCTTTGCTCTCGAAGGCGGTGTACACTGCGGGGGTCGTACTGCCGCGCCCGGTAGCACGATGTCGATACTACCACAGGTCTCTCAATCCAAAGAAACTGATCGAAGTGGGCTTCTCTCGGCTTCAAGAGCGGCAAACCATGTCCCGGGTGATAAAGCTCTACCGGCTCCCGCCAGAACCTCTCCACCCGTTCGTCGCGATGGAGGAGCGGGACGTCGCGGGCGTGACCTCACTGCTCAACGCGTATCTTGAAAAGTTCAAGCTTCATCCCGTCCTCGACGAGGAAGAAGTCTTTCACTGGCTCGTGCCTCGGGAAAACGTCGTGGATTCGTTTGTGTTGCGCAACGAGGCTGGCGAGGTCACGGACTTCGTGTCCTTCTACCACCTACCCTCCTCTGTGATTGGGAACCCGAAGCACAGGACGCTTCGTGCTGTCTACTCGTATTACAATGTCGCGACGACGCTAACGTTGCCGGAGATTATGAAGGACGCGCTCATTCATGCGCAGAAGGTATCCAAATCAACAACGGCAGTACCCTCCCGGCAGCGTTCTTACGTCTGTCGTCTCTGCTCTCTAGCTTGGCGCCGATGTGTTCAACGCTCTCAATCTAATGGAAAACGATTCCTTCCTCAAGGAACTTAAGGTATGTGATTGTTCTTTTTCCTTTTCCTTTTCCTTTTCCTTTTGCTGCTTGTTTTTTGTTTATTGTTTTTTGCTGCTTGTTTTTCGGTTTTTGCTTCTTGGTTTTTGCTGGTCGTGCGCAGCGCTTCCGCAGACTTCCTAACAAGCGCTTCTTAAGTTCGGAGTCGGCGATGGCAACTTGCAGTACTACCTGTACAACTGGAATTGTACGCAGATGGAGGCCAGCGACATCGGCCTTGTGCTGCTGTAGTAGCCTTGCTCAGCAGGGCACAGCCAAGAAGATCGTCGCTGCTGAGATTCGCACTGGTCGTTGTACGCGCAGTGGTCATGCTGGAGGCCAAGCATCAATCATTTCTCACGTGCCATGTGGTCTCAAGTCTCCGAGGAATCGCTCCTCGTCCCTGTGATGAGGACCCAACCGCGATCAACCTTCGCCACGGCAAGGCCGGAGAAGGCGGATTGGTACGCCTTGATCACATCGTCTGCCTGCTCCTCCAAGACGCCCGACAGAGCAAGCGCGGCCCCGGGTCTGCAAAGCCTCGCGAATTCCCCTGCAAGTCCCAGCAGCGGTCGGGCGAGAATGTTTGCGATCAGGATGTCGAAGCCCGTCTCCGTCTCCGACAGCTGCTCCGCGTCGGGATTGAATTGGATCTTGAACTCATTCTGGACGATCGCGGATACCTCTCCGTCGTCTGGCGTGTCTCGCCCCCCCTCTTCTAGAGTAAGTGAAGAAGGCAAGAAGCACCGGAAGGGCACACCATTCATCTCGGCGTTGGCGTGGCAGCTTGTGATCGCGTCTCGATCGATCTCGACCCCGCTTGCCGAGCCTGCTCCCATTTTCAGCGCGACGATGCCGAGGAGGCCACTGCCCGCACCGTAATCCATCACTTTGAGCGACTCGCCCGGAGCAACGGTGACAGCATGCTGGATCCATTCACAGCACATGCGAGTCGTCGCGTGCTCCCCGGTCCCGAAGGCGGCGCCGCCTTGAAGCTTCACGTGCCGCACAGCGCCGCGGTCGGTCTCCAGCTCGTAGCCCATGGCCAAGACGTGCTCATCCGTATGCCACGGGAAGCGAATGACCACATCCCCGATGCGGATGGGCTTCCAACTGCGCTGAATCTCGGCCAACCAGTCTCGATCCTCCAGGCTCGAGGTCTCCACGAGCGGTCGCGACTCCATCTGAAACACCTCGGTGACGCTGCTCACCACCTGCTCCGTGTCCCAGCTGCTCGGGAAGAGCGCAGTGACATGGCAGCTCTTCCAGATGCGGTTGTGCACGTCAGAGTACCGGAAGATGTCCAGCTGGTCCGACGCCAGCGGCGAAGTGCGCACGTCGGGATCGTCAAAGAGAGGCGTCTCGTCTTCCGTGTTCGCATTGGCATCTTCGATCTGCACGCTCAGCGCGCCCAAGTCCAGGAGGAAGTCGCTCAGCGCTGAGGAGTCCGAGCCCGCCGTGCTCAGGAACCGCAGCTCTTTAAACGGGGTCTCCACATCAGCTTCCTTGTCCGTGTGCACGCGCCGCAAGATACAGCCACGACTGGGCGCCAAGGTGGGCCGCATGCACCTCTTCGACCACGAAGCTGCATTCTGCAGGATGGCGAGGCTCAGAGACCATGTGAGGCGCCGGCTCAGACAGCTCATTTCTGGCCTCTTCTCTCACTGCACTTAAAAAAAAACGCAGAAGACGCGCGGCGATTGAAAAGCGCGGGAATCCTCGAATCCTCAAACCGCAAGTTCATATTTGCGCATGCAACGGGGGAACAATGAAGCTTTGAAGCCGGCGGCCAATGGAATGATCGGAAACGCTTTCATTCAACTTTCTCTTGGCATGCCAACGATCGGATTGGAGGAAGCGAAGGGGCGAACCAATCGGCGGTGTTGCAGCAAACACGACGCTGCTCCATCCGTCACAGTCCGGCTTGCTTTGCGTGGTTTGGGCCCTTTCTGGTGGCGTTTTCCCGCCTTTTTTCGTGGGCGCGTTTCGTACTTCAGGCATTGATCCCCACCAGAACTATGCTGGTGTGTCACAGGAGACTTCGGGGCCTTCTCCGGCGCTCGGCCTCTGTCGTGAGGCACTACACGTCTCATAGCCAGCTGCCCGAAGAGCATCGCATGGTCTATGAAATGTGTCGCCAGTTTGCTGACGATGAGCTGGTACCAATCGCCGGAAAGCTGGTGCGTTGTCGGGGCAAGAATATCAGCAGAGACTTGAATGCGTTCAGCGGTATCGGATAGGAGAAGATTCGCGTGACGCCTCGGTGATCCCTTTGCTCTGCGGCTGAAGAAGAAAGCGTTCTCCCCCACGTCCAGGACAAAGAGCATCTCTACCCAGCGGACGTGATCAGCAAGCTCGGTGAACTGGGTATGATGGGCGTGTCGGTGGACACGGATCACGGAGGCGCTGGGATGGACTACCTGGCCTATGCAATTGCCATCGAAGAGATCTCTCGCGGCTGCGCTTCCACCGGCATCATCATGTCCGTGAACAACAGCCTCTACTGCGGCCCCGTGGACAAGTTTGCGACTCCCGAGCAGAAGGAGGCCTTTCTCACGCCCTACGCAGCAGGAGAGAAGCTCGGCTGCTTCGGCCTCAGCGAGCCGGGGAATGGCAGCGACGCCGGAGCCGCCAGTACCACCGCCACCGAGAACGACGATGGATCCTGGACGCTGAACGGGCGCAAGGCGTGGATCACCAACGCTCATGAAGCCGACGCAGCTGTCGTGTTCGCCACGACGGACAAGAGCCTCAAGCACAAGGGCATCTCCGCCTTCATTGTGCCGCGTGACACCCCCGGCTTCAGCCTTGGGAACAAGGAAGACAAGCTCGGCATCCGGGCATCGTCCACGGCGGATCTGGTTTTTGAGAACTGCACCGTCCCCGCCGACAGCATCCTGGGAGACAAGGGCATGGGCTTCAAGATTGCGATGATGACGCTCGACGCCGGGCGGATCGGCGTGGCTAGCCAGGCGCTTGGCATCGCCCAGGCGGCGCTTGAGTGTGCGACGAAGTATGCGCAAGGTCGGGAGGCCTTTGGGAAACCCATCTCAAGCCTGTACGCCATCCAGCTCAAGCTCAGCGAGATGGCGTGCAAGGTCGACGCAGCGCGCCTGCTCACGTGGCGCGCCGCCATGATCAAGGATGAGAACAAGAACTACACCAAGGTAGCGACGGCGACGAACCCGCCAGAGAGAAACGGTCCTGCCTTAGCTCCAACTTGGACCAGAAACCTGAAACTCTACTCGTCTTCAAAGGAAGCTGCCATGGCGAAGCTTGCTGCATCTGAAGCTGCGACATTCAATGCGCATCAATGCATCCAGGTACGGCACCAAGCCTGGGGCGCGCGCTGCCGAAACCGCTGCTCATCGACCCCTCTTTGCTCTGCTTCTGCCTCGATTCACTCAAGGTTCTCGGAGGGATGGGATACGTTTCAGACATGCCTGCCGAGAGATACTACCGCGACGCAAGGATCACCGAGATCTACGAAGGGACGAGCGAAGTCCAGCATCTGGTGATCGCGAGCCGCCTGATCAAAGAAATGGAAGCATAGACTCGGCCCCGAGCGCGTGCGAAAACGGAGCACCTTGAAGTCCTCCAACGTTGCGCCGACTGGACAGCACCGCAGTCTCGAGCTCCACGCCTGTCAAACGTATGCCTTTACGCAACGATCCTTCAGGCGGGCCTGTTCTTCAGCGGATATGCAGGGCACCGAGTCACAATGCCACTCGCTGCGTGATCTCATCGTAGAAGTAGGTCTCGGGGCTCCGAAGAGCTTGGCACAGATTCGCGCGCACCAAGTGCTTGCCGTGGGAAAGCTGAAAAGGAACCAGCGACCCATCGTGGAAGCGAACGTCCGCGATGTCCTGCTCCTCCTTCGGATACACGTTGTCGTCGAAGAATATGGTCCGCAGTGACCTCATGCCTCCGGGCACCTCCTGCCCTTCTCGATCAATTGTGATAAGCTTGCCCGAGTCGGCGCTCTCTAGACAGGCCCTCCAGTGCGGCCAGTAATCGCGAATTGCTGCACGTGAGAGCAGCAGCGACGTCGTTAGACTTGGCGAACGCTGCAAACCCTGCCCCAAGTCCTCACCTAGCGTTCCAATCTTCCGGTTCTCGGGCGTTTTTCCGACCGAGTACATGGCCCGCTGCCATTCGTGGAAGGCTGATATCGTTTGGATCTGTGCATTGCGACGAGGTCAGCGATGGAGCCCCCGGTTCTCACGCGCAGAAGGATTCTCCTGGTCCGAACCTTGACTCCGGGAGTCTTCTCGTCGGCGCTGTATTTGCCCACGCAGAACTCGCTCCTGGTGTGGGAGCGGAAGAAGCTGCCCCCGCACGTCGAGAAGTGCACCCGATAGTCGATGCCATTGGTGATCGGCGACGTGCCGTCCAGCCGAAGGCCCGGCCGTGACAGCGGATGTCTCCCCTCGCAGAACGCGTTGAACTCCCGAGCAACCTTGTCGAGATCATGCCCGAACGTTCGGAACTGCAGCCGGAATTCCACTCCCTCCGTGACGAGCTTCTCAAGCAGCACGTAGAAGGCCGGGATGATGAAGAACATGCCCATGTCGAGACCGGCCTGCGCGAGGTACGGACTGCCCTTCATCTCGCCCGGCAGCTGCAGATGCCGAAGCAGCTTCGAGAACTCCGGGTACATGGCTTCTCCCGGCGAACCCGGGTACACGAAGGAGGACTTGTAGAGGTCCCGAGAGCGCTTCGGCCCGCGATTGTCGTTGCCCGGGATGTCCGGAAAGCACAAGTCCATGAAGTCGGTGTAGCTCATCACCCGATCCGGCGCCTTGCCAGCCACCATCTCCTCGGTGAGGGTCGCCTTGGACGGCGCCAGGAAGAACCAGTTCCCGCCCTCGACGTAGCCCATGGCATTATCTGCGAGCGCCACAGACAAGATCTCCTCCACGCTCTTCTTGGCCGCCTTGTCCACGGCGACGATGGTCTTGTTGATGTCAAAAGCGAGCACCAACAGCGGTTTCTGCGGCTGCGAGAGCTCCTCCGTCGCTCTCGCGGTCCTCTCCAGCAGCGGACTCAGAGCGACTGCCGGAAGCGGCGCCGCTCGTATCAAGTTGGGCGCGCTGCTGTATGCTCTGGAGAGCACGCGGCGGCGCTGGCCGGCGCATCGCCACGACACACATCGCGGAATGGCTGTCAGCATAATGGAGTATGCAAGGGCAGACAAGCCCAGTCTCATGGCAGCGGAAAGCTGCCCATCCAAATCGGCAAGATCCCGAAGCACCGGCAAAACGCGGTGTCCAGGAAAACGGCGGCGGTCTTTCAGGCTTCCGGCCGGGGGGAAATGGCGGGAACCGGCTGAGTGTGGCCCGGCAGATTTTGAAAGAAAACGGTTCACGTCAGCGGCTCCCCACTGTGGCCAAAGCACAGGAGAATATGAATGACTCTGGCTTGCCAGCCAGAAACTTCACACAGCTTTCTCACTACAAAATCATAAACTATATTCATTATATACATTTTCAGGAAACGGTTTCTTTGCCCTGCCGCCCTGTGACGGTCGGACAAGCTGGAAACCATCAATATCGATAACGCGCAACAGGCGCCGAAGTCTCGCCACGGCCCCAGAGCGCCACAACGCACACTTCATCTTTAGCACAGCTGGAGCTTGTCCCAAAATGCTTCGGATCCTTCGCTTCTCGAGCTTGGCGGCGGCCGTGCTCGCGTTTTCGCCCCAACCCGGCAGGCTGGGCCGGCGGACCAACCTGCCTCGCTTGTCGTCAAGTGATCCAAATCAAATGCCGACCGACGCGCGGTTTCGTGGTGTACGTCTCTCTGCGCCTCCGTTTTTTGTGTGTGTTTTATGCCCCCAGACCAGAATCTGAAAGTGGCTTCTGCGCTTCGGCTACAGGCAATACAGCCCGAGTTCTCCGCGGCGCAGCTGGAGAAACAGGCGGATGTGGTGTCCGTCGATCAAGCTGTGGCCGCGTCGGAGACGACGTTCCGAAGCCTGCGAGAGATGCTGGACTTCGTGCTGCGCATGGGTGGCGACGGCGTCGTACCGCCGCATGTTCTCCAGCGCTACTCGGAGAGTCTTCTCCACGGCCGTGCGTACGAGTATGTGGTGCGGGAGCGGCGAGCAAGCCTTTCCAAAGCGGCGCAGACGGGGGACGACCAAGAGTCGGAGATGGCCATTCGGCAGCTGGAGCAGCTTGACCGCGTGGAGGCTTTCCTGAGCGGATACCTGGCGGCGGAGCGGCGGAGGCGTTCCAAGGCAACCTTTGAGGCGGTCCTCCAGGCGTCGATGCAAGGTCCCATGGCGTTTGACGAGAAGCTGAGCTCGCTTCGGAAGGAAGGCGCCTTGGATACTTTTCTAGATGACTACTTGGATGAAGTAGCAGGTGCGCTCGCACTGCGTTCTGCATCCACGAAGCGGACAAGTAACGGTGCTCCCATTTTCAGGAAAGGTTTCGGGCATCCGCGCCCTGGAGAAGGACAACAGCGGGGGCTCTCCCCTGGCTGCGTCGCCCCTCCTGAAAGTGGTCAAGATTGTGAAGGATCGCGTCCAAGTCGAGAAGGATGCCGGCGGCTCGCCGCTCATCAAGATCTTCGCGCAGTGCTTGGCAATAAGAGACGCCGTGATCCGGAGGGAGCTCCTCCAAGACAGCGTGGGGTCCCTCGACGTCGCGGTAGAGCTGATAGACTTAGTTGAAGCGAGCATTGACTATCTCCGTGGCTCCGAAGCCAAGAGGAGAGGCTCCGAAGAGAACTACGATGAAGTAGATCAAGAAACGATTGACATTGCGAACGAGGCCCTGAGAGAAGTGCTCGGACAGGAGGAAGCGCAGGGACCCCGACGCAGTGTGGAAGAGAGAATCGAATCCCTGCAGGGTATCATCGCCGACATCGAGGCCGTGGTCAAGCAGCAAGCGCCGGAGGCTGACTTGGAAAAGCTTCGCGGGTTATAGAGGACGGGGAGGGCGGCCGTGGCAGCAAAAGGCAATCGTAGACGTCAACAGGTGGATCTGTACAAAAACCATACCAAGTTGCTTTCTAAGACCTGCAGGTATCGAAATCAAAGCACCACGGACATGCGCACGTGCGGATGCAGCCTCTTCACTACCCTTCACAAGACTGCGTCCATACTCACAAGCTGGGAAGCACCTCGCCCTCGCGAAAGCTTCCGGAATCGGAAAAAGACGGATGTCTGGACCAACAACATGATCAACTGGATCACGCGCATCTGAAGGCTAGATACTAACTAATACTGGAAACTTAGAAGTCTCACCTCGGCCGACAGCCTCCACGCCGAATCTTGCACTTTGCAGATTGTGTGCGTTTCATCCCATCGAGACTCTGCGTCCCTCCGCGCCAGCGGATAACGCTTCTTCCTCCTTCCCCCTCTCCATCCCTCCGTGCCTCCCTCCCTCCACCGACCTGGAATCTCCCTTTCAGACTGGGCAGAAGCTAGTGCCTGTCGCACGCTGTCATCCGGTCAATCCTCGTTCAGGAAATGGAACAGGAAACTGGAATCCACGTTGCTGAGGCTGCCGCCCTGGTAGTCCCAGGCGTCGACGTGGGTACTGAGCACATCCAAGTCGGCTTCATCCAAAGTGTTGCTCCGTGGCTTTCGACTTGCGTCGCCATGCTCGTCCCCGAGGCCGGTGCTAGGCAGGCCGAGCAAGCCATCCTTTGCCTGTGCCACGACACCAGATGATTCAGCGTCGGAGGCTCTCGGATCAAGCACCGCCAGGAATGCGTACCTCATACTGGGAGATTTGCGCATCTCGTCTGGTGAGCATCTGCCTATGCATGGACATGTGAGACTCCATTTCAGCTGTCAAGGAGTCCGACTGCAGCTGCTTCGCGTCTCCCAGGGGCATGCTCGCGGTGATCTCACTGAGAGGTACGGGAGTGATCCCTGCAAATACTTGACTTCCCGAATTCTCCAATGCAGAATGCATCCCTGATCCCCCGTTGCCGCCGCCACCGGCGCGTGGCCCGTCCATAAGACCCTCCGCCTTCACAAGGAGCTCTACATCCAAGGACTGGTTGCTTGGATTTCTGGACATGCCCGTCGCTTGGGGAAGAGCCCTGTTCATCACTTCGTGGGCTTTTGAAAGATTCTCGTCGGGAATGCTGTCCTGAATTTCGCACTTGCGGAGAATCATCGGGTCCACACTAACGCCTGCCGCCAGCTGCGGAAACGCGGGAGAAGGATGCGGGTCAGAAGCAGGCGATGCCATGCCGTTAGCGTCCCAAGCTCGCGCAGCTGCTCACCATTTTCGAAGCCATCTCCTTCTGAAGCTTGAGTTCTCTTCTCAACGCTGCTTCGATTTCGGAGACAAACTCCATGTGACTGGTCATGGAATCACGGAGGATCGCGGCCTGTGGACATTGAATCAGCAGGTGTCCCAGCATCCATCTTGCATCGAAAAACACAGCAACACCCAAGAAGCAAGATCGACCGCGTCCGTGGGTTCTGAGTCGCTTCTCACCTGCTTTCTTCTCCTTATGGCTTCTTCCTTCTTGGCCTGGTCCCTGTTCCTCTTGGCCGCCTCCGCGGCCTTCTTCTCCTTCTCCAGGTCAGCCCTGACGGAGCCGTCTTCAGCGACGTCATTCGCTTGAGCCTTGTCTGAGAAACGCAGAAGCAAAGGTGAGCTGATCGCCCTTCGCAAGATCCCAGTCCAGTGCAATCACCTTCACCGCGCTCGCGGGCCGCCTGGCGGAAGTATCGAAACTTGGCAAGCAGCGCGTGGATCATGTCCTCGGGCATCTCCGCGTTGGTGGCATTTGTGAACTCTTGAATCTTGCCCAGGGTGGAGCATTTCAAACCCACGTCAAAGATTGCTGTGACAAAATCCTGATGCAACGCCTCGGGCCACACAAATCGTTTCCTCGGCCGGCCGTCGGAGCTTTCGCCTGTGCAAGAGCAAG
Source organism: Pinguiococcus pyrenoidosus (assembly GCA_019677205.1). Classification (NCBI taxonomy): domain Eukaryota; class Pinguiophyceae; order Pinguiochrysidales; family Pinguiochrysidaceae; genus Pinguiococcus; species Pinguiococcus pyrenoidosus. The sequence goes on from JAAMXY010000793.1 coordinate 55,058, forward strand.
AGCATCCGGAAGGTCAGGGGCCGCGCCTCCCGAAAAGAACAACCGAGCCCCCCAACCACCCCAAAAGAGAGGGAAAATTGAAACGGAAGCTCGCTGCCCTGCTTCCCCGAGCTGAGCTCGGGAGCTCCCGGCGTCGCGACGTACTTTTCCTCTTCTTCCGTCCGTCGCTGCCAGACATGAGTGCCGTGGCCGCGCCGATGGGATGGTGCGGGGGAGTGCTGGAGTTGCTGAGATTCTTGTAGACGCCCTGTGCCAGTCCCGTGCGTGGACAATGAGCCTGCTTCGCCTGCCATCGTGCTTTCCAGTGGGGCGGCGCGACCAACCTGGAGCGTCGAGATGAGTGCCGCGGGGGGCGGGAAGTTGTTGTAGTAGCCGTTCGGGCCGAACTGGGGCACGCCGGCAGGATTCGGCTGCATAGTCCCGAGGCGCCCAGAAGGCAGCACGAGGCTACACCGCAGGCCGCTGGGTCTCTCTTCCAGACCGCCGCCGCCGCGATGCTGCTGCGGCGCCGCCCCGCCGCTATCCTTTGGGAGCCCTTCGGCGCGCTCGACCTGCGCGGCCAGAGTGCGCACGCCAGCTGCGCCACTCGGGACTCGGAAGAAGCCCACGGAGGCCTCGCACGCCTCCGCCACTGGGACGGGAACGCGGTGGAAAGCGCGGGAAAGTACTCCGGGTGCGCGTCCGGATCCGCTGCGCGCGCGAGGTAGCGAGGGTTGGCCTTGCGTCGTAAACTTTCAACAAGAGATTCACAGTGGAAGGGGCATCTCTGGACGCGGAGGATTGCGATGCAATGCAAAATGGAATTAACGTTCGGCGAGAATCTCGAGCCGCTGCGGGGGTGCAACTGGGCGGCCGGATAATGGAAGGTTGTTCGGGACGCGGTGCCGAGTTGCACCCTGCCCTCGGGGCGGTGCAAAAATCCTACCGACCAAGGGGTTCCAAAGACGAATAAGGTTTCCGTTAGGCCGCTGGCCATCCTTCCCCAATCAAAATCGAAAAATGCAGAGAAGAGCCAATCACATACCGAGTTTAAGA
>JAAMXY010000796.1:0-26454 GCA_019677205.1 Pinguiococcus pyrenoidosus
TTCTCATATTTTTCAAATATTTCAAATTATTGAGAATCGATTTGAAAAATTTTCCCAACCCTAACAAGGACAAAAAGGAAACAAATCTTAAACTCATTTTACAAATTAAACAACCATTTCAAAACTATTTCAAAACACAAACACGCACAACCTCCGAACTCCTTGAAATACTCGAGCCGCAGGCGACTTCCAGTGGTTGAATGGATCGAAACAGGAGTTCCGTCTGTCCCATTCTCCCCGGAGGCACAGATCGATCCTTTCGAGTCCCCGTATCGCTTCTGTGCATCCGCGCAGATTCCGTCTGTCCCACGGAGATCCCAGTTCTGCGCCACAAAAGAGCCGTAAGTGCTTAAGATGAACGCCACCGTGCGCCTCTCCTATGACAAAGAGGAGTACAGAAAGCGTCTGCACCGCGCGCGCGTGTTGCAGGAGACCAATCTCCTCTGTTGCGGATGGTGCGCGGGCGGATTCCGCTATAGACTAGGACGGCTACGATCTTTCGATGGGATTTCCGCTCTTTGAGCGCTTTTTTTCGCCCTTTTCTCATGAAAATCCCTTGATTTTAGGTCTCCCTGTGGCTCCCAGGTGCTTGCGGGCTCCAATTTCGGCGATCTGGCGGCGTGGAACGCCGCGGAGGTGCTGCGTCCCGCAGATCTGGCGGATTCGGAGGCCTTCAAAGGGCTCCGGAGGCCTCCCAGAGGCCCCATTGTGACGAGGAGGGTCAGCCAGAGTCCCCTGTATGATCTGCGATTCCTCGGCGACGGGCGGACGCTCCTGGTGGTCACGGAAGAGGAGCTCGTGGTGCTAGGAGCCGGTTTCGGGGGCGAAAATGGGCGGGAAAGAGGGGATTTGATGGATCTGGAGGGGCAAGCAGAGCCTTTGCTGCGGGAAAAGCTAAGGATTCCGGCGCAATTCTTCAGCGCGCAGAGGCAGCGGAGGGCGGTCATGAGACCGGAGTTCAACTGCGCTGCGAAAGGCACAGCAGACGCTGCAGCGGCAGTCGTCGTCGGCTGTGGAGATGGCTCCCTGCGCACGTTCGACGTGCAAGCAGAAGGGCGTCTGGTCGATACGAGGCATGGACACCAAAGGTACTGCAAGCTGAACAACGGCATTGGCACTGGCCTTTGAGCTTGAGCGACAGAGCCCGCATCTGAAATGGCCCGAACGGACCTGAAATGACCCCGACTGACGGTGCGTCCCTTCCTCTCGTCCGTATTCCGCAGGGCAATTCAAAGCGTCTGCCAAGTCGGCTCGGAGCCGCACAGCTTCGTCTCTGCCAGCGAGGACGGCTCCTTTGGCCTGTGGGATCTGCGGCTGAAGGAGGCGGTCGTGCGCACCACGCGCATTGACAGTTCGGGCAACTCCAACGCGTGGGCGGCAGCCTGCGCAGTCGACGGCGACGGCGCGTGGGCGCTTGTCGGCGGCGGCAGGGGCGACGGCATCGGGTCTGGCTATGGCGTCGGGGGCTATCTCTCCCGAAGCAGCGACGTGCGACTATCGGGCCACGCGAGCGTCATCCATCTGGGCAGTGGTCGGATCTTGGAGACGGTCCCCCGCGCCACGCCCGTCCATGCCGTCGCTGCCACCCAAGCAGGCTGGATTCTGGGCGGTGAGCAAAACGTGCAGACCATGCCGCCTGTCAACTTGACCGCGGCCGTGGGAGGAGAAGCGAAGACGACGTCGCCGGCGATTTTTGCAATGGGCGTGGCGCCCGGGTTGGGAGCGGATGCGCCGCTGGTGGTCTGCGGAGCGAGCCCGTATGTCGATCTCTATGCATATGCAGGCCATCGATCAGCAGTCTTGGGACTCTAGTGCCAAAGAGAAGATCTTACGTATCTTGTTTTCTTTTCCTTTTTTTGCTCGCCGTGCCTCCAAACTGCCCTACCGTACCACGTCCCCAAGCGAAAGGTCCAGGCCTTACAGGTCGGTCCATCCCTCGGCGTTGTGCAGCCGGACGTCTGCGTCCATGTTTGGACTGTTCCCGATCGCGTACAAGAGCTTCTCGCGCAGAATCTGCTTGCTGCTGTACCTTGGCAACGAGAGGCTGAAGAAGCAGGTGTGCGCGGACGGCAGGAAAGCGTCGGGCTTCAGCGAGGCCTCGCCGCTCGGGGCCTGGACCTTGAAAGGCATCGGAAACGCCTGCACAGACGCGGGCATGCGGCTGCGGGCCCAGGCGAACTTCAGGAACTGCACCCTCTGCTCCGCGTCAAGCTCCTCCAGGACCTCCCAGAACCAGCAGACATGGGCGTCGGATTCGGACACGCCGCCGTCGTACTCCGCGACCGCCTTCAGCAACGGCACGCTGATCTCTCGCCGGCCGCAGAGCAGCTCCTCGGCTTCGCGGGGGCTGAAGAGGCAGAGCACCTCCGTGGGGACGACGCGCCCCAGGCCGTCCACCAAGGCCGAGAGGAGACTGTGGCCCTCGGTGAGGCGCATCAACTCCACTTGCTCCACGAACGCCCGCGCAGTGGCCGGGCGCAGCTTCGGCGAGTCCTTCTCGTCATCACCCGCCGCAGCTTGCAGGCCGGGAATCTCGACTGGGACCACGGAGCCGTCGCTTAGATTGGTGCTCATGCTGAACACGTCCAGCTCGGGAAGCAGGCCGGCGTCCGCCCACGAGGGGCCCTTGCCTTCGAGGCTCGCGACGACATTCTCGATCGTCTCCAAGCGGCGCGTGGTCAGCAGATCCACCGCTGCGAGGTGCTCTCGCGACAGAGGCAAGTCCGTCATGATGCGCCAGATCTGCTGGGAGATATCAAGGTTCATCTTGAGCCCGTGCCGGTTCGCGACGCCCATCAGCTTGCCCAGGAACTGCGCGAGATCCAGCAGGTGTGGGCCGACGTTCTCCCCCGGCTGAAGGAGGAAGGTGTCATCGCCGCTGCCAACCCCGGAGACCCGGTTCGGGCAGGGAAGGAAGAGGGGCAGGAGGCAGTGGGAGAAGCTGTCCGCCCCCTCGCCGCTCTGGCGATCGTCGAAGGCCCCCACGCCTTCTTCTTGGTCGACGTCCACGTCAAGGTCAGACACCGTGCGCGAGCGCTGAGAGGGCTGGAGACGGAGGCCTCGGACGTCCACTCCGTCGCGATTGATGTCGAACTGAAGCTCCTCTGCGATCTGCTCGAAAACCGCGCGGTAAGGGCCTCCGTAGTCGTTGACCCCCTCGCCGATGAAGTTGACCGTGAAGCAGCGCTTCTGCCCGCCGTGGCCCTTGCCGACGTAAGACCGCCGAAGGCAGGAGTCGCCCCAGGACCGCAGCTCCTTGTGAAGCTGTCCGAAGACGCTGCGGCGCACGCGCTCCCAGACACTCTCAATGGTACACAGCCGTTGAGGGGTCGCCTTCACGCGGTTCACCTTGATCTTGCGGATGTCCTTCGGATCGTCATACTCGTCGTGATTCAGGGTCGTCGGCGACGTCGTCGCCTGCAGCAGAAGGTTCCAGAAGCGACGCTTCTCGCTCTTCAGGACAAGGAGCTTGCAGTGCATCAGGTCCGCCGTCATCGAGCGGGGGACCCAGAGCAGTCGCCGTGGCCTCGAGGTCGCTCCACGAGGTCCACCATGGAGGACCGTGATGGACCCGTGCCGCAGGCCGACGGGCGCCACGGAGATCGCCCTACGTAGCGGAGCATCTTTCGGCTGAGCGGACTCCAGAAGCGGAGCTGCAGCCGCCAGAGCAACGCCAGCTCGTCCCACCACAGAGCCATAGAGGAGCGTCTCCGGCTTCTTCATCGAGATGTACGGCAGGCAGCGCGAGACGCGCTCGTTCATCACGATCAGCAGGGCAGAGCGCACCATGAGCTTCGCGACTTTCTCCGCCGCCGGCTCGGCACCTTCCAGCAGGTACGAAGACAAGGTCGGGTACGAGTCGAAGTGACCGCCCACGGCATCCGCAATCTCCTCTGCTCCCCAGCTTTCGCCCATGGTCTCCAGGTAGCGCACGGGCTGGCGCTGGGCGTCCTGGACGCCTGCCGCCGTGCACAGCACTCGGCGCAGGAGGGCGAAGTTCGGGCGACGGCTCGTCCAGCCGTACTTCTCCGCAAGGAAATCGATGAGGCGTGAGAGCTCGCGATCGCCCTTGCTGGACCGGTCGCCAAACAGGAGCGTCACATCGCCTGCCTCAGCGAAGCTTCGATCACTCTCGGCGACACCCGCACAAGCCGGCGCAACGGCTTCCGTGAAACCGTCGCCTTCCAAGGGCCGCACCTCCGCCGCGTCGATCGCCTTGCGAACCTCTTCAACGGAGAGCGCCTTGCCTGGATCCGGAAGGCATTCCCACCCGCCGGCGCGGTTGACCCGCCGGCAGAAGAGAATGACCACTCGAGCGAGGCCACCATCGTACTGAGCTTGCTGTGTGAGGATGTCCCTCTCGAGGGCTTGCTCCTCGGCGGAGGGCAAGGATCGGACCCGCAGCTGCTCCACCTCTTCCAGGTCCAGCTGCCGCTCCGAGCTAAGCTCGAGACCAAGCTCGTCGTCATCAGCTGGAGGACTCGCACCGCGCACTGCTTCACGCGCGGCAGGCGACTGGACGACCTGCTCCGCTCCGAAACGTTCTGGCCGAAGGTGGGTCGGGTGCTCCGTGAAGGCGTCGTACGGATCGTACACCGTGTCCATCTCGTCGTCCGAGTCGTCCTGGTCCTCGTCGAAGTCCTCCCCCTCCACGGCGTCGTCGTCGCCGTCGTCGTCTTCGTCATCCTCCTCGTCATCTTCTTCACTGCTCCGGGAGTCGGCGTCATCGGCATCGTTCGCGGAATCAAATCCACCACGCGCGTCGCTGTCGTCAACTTTCTCCGAGTCGTAGTGCTCAGAGAGATCGTCGGCAAGCTGCATTTCGGCGGCTTCCTCGGACTCCTCCGTGAGGCGGACCAAAGCGCGACCTCGCCTCTCGGAAGCGTCCTCCGAATAGGGCGCAGTTCCCTCGCCGTCCACAGAGCGCTCTGCGGAATCCGACCCGGCGTGGGAATCGGTCTGCGACTGGCTCCGACCAGTCGAGAACTCGTCCTGCATCGCCGCCGAGGCCTCCACCAGCCGCGCGTGCGCGTGCGAATCGGCTACCATGCTCAGGAGGGCGCCCGGCCCGTGCTGCGCGGACAAGTGGCTCGTCTGAGCTTGGCTGCTCGCTGACGCCGTCGCCAACAGCTCGGCAAAGGCATTGTCGATCTCCTGTTCTCGCTCATTCGCCACGGATGACGCGACCTCGGCATTGGTACTCGACTCGGCCAGGGACAAGGCCGCCTCCGGAAGAGGGGTGGTGGAGCTTCCCTGCGGAACGACGGGGAGTTGGGGAAAAGCGCGGCTGCCCAGTGGATGAAGAGGAGATCTATCTAGCTGCCGTCGCCTGTCCTCTTCGCTTGCCACGGCCACGGCAGCCTCTTCCGGTTGGACCTCATCCGTCCGTCCGTCAAGGGACTCGTCCCCTTCCCAGACCCGCTTGGTGAGCTGATCCTCGTGGGTGACACCGCGGCTCTTCTCCGAGACCCACCCGACCACCCCGCGATACTGCACTTGCAACCGGGCCACGTTGCTGCTGTTTACGCGCCTCTGCAGCGCATACGTCGTGTAGTTTCGTGGCATGATGATCTTGACCTCGCCACCGTCAAGCTCGAGCGAATCCCTGACGGCCACGCCACTCTTGCCAACCACTCGGACCTTGGAGGCCTGGAAGGCATCCAGCTTCGGCAGCGCCAGGTCCCGCAGAGGAGACCCGGCACGCAGGAAGGGCGGAACGTAGGGAGCTCGCTCTTGCAGGATGAGGCCCGGTCCGTCGAAGGGCCGCCAATACCAAGCGAGGTCGCCCTCGAAGGGAGACCCGCCTGCCTCCGCTCGCTGGGATTCCAGGCGGAACCAGAGCTGATTCCTGTACACGCCGAGGACGACGGCTTTCTCCGGATCCTCCAGCGGTCGGCCGCCGCTCGTCGTGATGAGCACCTTGTCACCCGCGAAGAAGGGCGAATCCAGACCGAGGAAGGCGCTCGCGATGACGCAGCTTAGGGGCCGCCGATCAAGCTCCACCGTGGTGTCCGGGTTCCACCTCGACCGCACGGAGACCCATCGGCCGGTGCGCCACCTCTGGTAGAACTTCCGGCCCTCGCGAATCCAGAAGGAAGGCGCGCCTTGTCCTTTCACACGAGAGGCCGGCGGTCCATGTGCGGAGACGAGGTGCTTCAGCAGCAATCCCGTTTGGGCGACGTCCTGCACTTGCAGGTGGCGGGGAGGCGGGAAGTGACTGCACCACTTTCCGTTCAGCGTGACGCGATCTCCTTTCCGGCGAAAGCCGATCACAGGCCAGAACACCTTGGGGAGGGCGCCGCCCGCCCCCTTGCCCTTGTCAAGGCCCTTGTAGGCAGTGCCAAGGCCGGTCAGGACGTGCTCGCCAAACTTCAAGCCATCCAGGAAGAAGCTCAGGGTTTCCCTCTCCGCGTCGAGGCGGACGCCGACGGTGTCGCCAGCGTTGAAATGCTCGCCATACACCCTCTCGTTCCCGCCGTGGTAGGTCGCGCGATACGACACGAAGCCCCATCCCTGCCAGAGCGAGAGCCTCGGCAGGTGGTTCCCAGCGCCAGGCCCGGCATCGCCCATGGCACCGATCGGAGCCTTCTCCGCCACGCCGAGGAAGACGGTGCCCAACTGCGCCTCCTCGATCTTCAGCTCCCAGTAGTGGACCCCCGAGCTCCAGCCCACGTTGCCATACGCCAGGCACCGGCAGTCGTCGCCCCTTCCCGAGCTCGCATACAGCCCCGAGGCGGACACGACGATGCTCGGATGCGCCGCCTTGGCGCTGAACCGGAACGCATGCTTCTGGGACAGGTGAAAGTGACCGTGCACCGGAACGTGCCGCCCGTCAAGCATGGTGGACACGCAGAGGTGCCCATGGAGCTCGCTCGGGTCGTCGCAGTTGCCCGCGAACGGACCGAGGTGCGCGTTCGGCTCGGAGCCTTCTCGGTCGGGACTGCCTCCGTGGGGGCTTCGGGAATCGACCGTGTACGTCGTCCCAGGCTTCCACGCCATGCTGCCGAAGCGAGATCCCCACCCCGCGTCGCGATAGCCCGACACGAGGTCCGTCTCCCGGAGGACGAAACGGCCATCCGGGTCTTGGCTGCCCGCAACCGCGATCACCGCGCGATAGTCTGGCAGCTCGATGAAGCCTTCATAGCCCGTCGGCTCGTGCGCCTCGGCGGACGCCTGGGTCCTTCGAAGCCGCAGGATGATACCATACGAGAACGAAGAACCAAACCCGGCCCGGATTGCCGCAGCGCGTGCAGTCTCCGGGCAAGGCAAAGCCTTGGGGGCGCGGGGAGGCGACCGGGGGTCCACGGCCACGACGTCGAAGGCACCGTGCGCACCGAAGCGATATCGGCGCTCGGTGCCGTTCGGCCACCGCACCTTCCTGCCACCTCCGGGGACACCGTCCCAATCACAGATCTCTGTGACCTCACCGACAACCGCATCTTTTCCCGACATCAGCTTTCGCTCCATGCTGGCGCGCGACTGATCTTCTGCACCGGGGGACTCGATCTGATCTCCATCCCCGATGGCGCCGCCTGCACCTGCGCTCTCCTGATCGCGGTCGTCCCCGCTCTGCTCCGCCACATCCCCATCCGCCTTGCTGGCGCTGTCGTCCCCGCTGCTTGCGTCACGCCGGTCCTCGTCCCCATGCCGCCAATGCGGACCTCGCATGGCCTTGCTACCGACTTCGCACAAGGCCGGCTCGTGGCCGTGGTTTCGATTTCGGCGCCGCGCCGACGAGACTGGACCTCCCGCCCCGTCAACCTCTGCGGCGCCCTTGGCACGGCCTCCGATGCCGGCGGCTCCGTCCAAGTCTGCGACTTGCGGGAAGGGAAAGGCTGCCTGCGTTGCACTTCCCGTCCAGATCTGCCAGCCGCCGTCGGAAACCAGGAAGCCCTCATAGAAGGGATCGATCGGATTCTTGTCATGATCGGCTAGGTGTTCCATCGGATGTCGCCGAAGCGCCGAGGCCAGAGCCGTGCAGCTGCTTTGGAGAACGGCGATGGACGCGTCCAGCTCGTAGAGGCCCTGCAGCAGCAACGAACAGACGGGAAAGTACTTGGCTTGCTCTCGCTGGATTCGCGCCAGAAACCGCTGGATACGACGTCTGTCGACGGTTTCGAGGATGCCCAGCAGCTTTTCCTGTTGAGGTGGACTGCCGCTGGTCTGCTCAAGTCTGGCCGCCAAGTCTCGTAGGATGCTCGCGAGGTTCAGCGCTGCGAGATACTTGAGCGGCGCGTTCGGGGACCGCAAGGCCACCAGCCACGCCTCGATCAAGGAGACGAAGATGTCAAGCACGTCCTCCACTTTCCGCTCACCCAAGTGCGAAAGAATCGTGGTGGAGCACCACTGAGCGATGTCCAGGTTCGGGAGCGAGAGCACCCGCTTCCCGAAGGCCTGGTCCAGAGGGTCATCCTTCGGATCTCCGTTCCCGCCTGACGTCGCCCCGTCGGCCGTCACGCCCACCGACTCAACGATGTGCTGGAGATTTGTCAGCATTTCGCCCTCCTCAAGCACGTTGCCCTCCACCAGACTTCGGCGATAGATGCCCGAGCGGCGCGGCCGTCCGGGATTCTCGATCGCCTGACGCGATGTCGTCACGCCGAGACTCGACGAAAATCCGAACAGGGCGCAGAATCGTCTCGCCGAGCAGTACCGTAGCTGGAAATGGGTTTGCTGCAGCAGCAGTCGCAGGAGTGATCCCGAGCCGGGATCCGACAGCTTCGTGGCTTCGAGGTTCAGGCTGTCCAGGAACACTGGACTGAGCACCTCGAGGACCGCCGCTCCTCCCTGATACATGCACTGCTCGAGAAAGGACTTCGCGTAAAGCTGAACCGGCAGGCCCTGCTGCAGACTGAACTTGCACTGCTGGGCGTAATTCTGCAGGGCCTCCTTCGAACTGGAGTGCTCAGAATCGCCCTCCAGGAAGGAGCGGCTTCTCGTGCTCAGAACGCCGAGGAGCTTCACCGCGAGGGCAGTGGCGCTGGCCGACTTCTCTCCTTCCTTCGCGGAGGCCTCCCCCCCGGAGAAGATGGAGCTCAGAAAAGCCAGCCTCGACGACGAGACTCTCGGTGTCAACCACTCGGTGGCGGACCCCATGTAATGGAACACCGCGCTTCTCGCGTACAAGATGCACAGGTGCCGGGCAACCGACATGGTCCTCGCGTACGCCTTGGCAAGCCCGACCAGCTCATCCTCCTTCACGAAGAGAGCGTCGTGCGTAGGTAGGTCGCCGCCCTCCGCGGAGGCGTCGGCTCCTTCCGAGTCCCCCGAGCTCACACGGCCGATCCACGGCAGGTATCCGCGGGCAGTGCTTCGTTGGCGCTCATCACCGAGCTGGATGCCAAGCAGCGACACGAGCCTCCGATGAGCCGGGCGCAGTTCCCTGAGCGCCGCGCTCCTGTTGCTCTCTGCCGAGCTTGCTCCCCTTTCTCGCCCAGCCTTGAAGGAGGCCACGCCACCGGCATCCTTGAACGGGGCCGCCATTCCCCGCTTCGCACGAGAGACGCGCTTCGCGGAGAGGCCACCCGTCCAGAGGTCCCTGAGCCCGCGGACTCCGCCAAGCCGCTGCGGCTCGCTGTCGAAGAAGCGGGCAGACCCGGACAGAGACAGCGCATGGTGGCACTCCTCCAGGCAGTCCTCTTCCAGACTGGAACCGAGAATGGTCGACCAGCCTTCCTCGGGCATCAGCGACCTGGTCGCCTTGCCGGGACAGAGCCGCGATGCGAGGCCTTCTCCCGTGGCCGTCCTGGTTTCGCCGTCAGCCAGCCCAATCAAGGTCGAGATCCGCACGTCGTAGGCCTGGGCCCTTTCGAGGACGGATTCGATGTACGGTCGGTAGCCCGCCGGCGGGGGAAACTTGAACGCGTGCTGGCCGAAGTTCACGACCAGTTTCTCGCGGTACGAGAGAGACGCGGCTGGGTACAGGCCGCCGTTGAAGGAGAAGCTCTGAAACGCGTCACCACAGCCGACTTCTTCAAGCCGGCCGTTGAGGCTGAACCACATCGAGTTCCCAACCCCAGCTCGGCCGGGTCGATCCTCGTCGCTTCCAAGATCGACGCCAAGGCCGATGACATCGTTCGGCTTCCACTTTCCACCCCACTCGGCCATGACGTCGTGCCACTTGTACTGCCGCCAGCCGTCGTACGCCCAGGACTCGGGTCCGTCGCCGACACCGTCGTCCGTTTGAGTGCGCACCCCGGAGAAGGTCACGTCCGCCCATCCCAGCTGCATGCAGCCCGCAGAGACGATGGTGATCTCGTAGTACCATCGCCCCGCTCGGACCGGGCATCCCCGAGCTCCCACGGTCGCGAAGCCCGCGTCGTTCGCTCCTTCTACGGTGAAATCCGTGATCGTCGCCTCGCCGCCAATGACCGTCAGCGGGTTTGGACCGCTGAATGGGCTCAGCGACTCGGTTGGCTCTCCGTCGCTGGCCCCCTGATCGTCGTTGGCCTCGCCATCCCTTCGCACATCTTCCGCGGCTAGAGCTTCGCCGTTTCCCAGAATCCAGGTCAACGCTGCGTCGACGTTGTTCCCCGTCTCACGCAGGGCTCTCTGGCACCAGTGCGGCGGGAAGCCCATCTCTGCAAGGTGATTGACGAGGAGGGACGAGTCGCCGCCCGGACCTTCACGATTGCGCCCGCTGGACATCTGCGCGTGGCTGTACTCCTGCAGAGCTTGCTCCTCGGCGACGATGGCTTCCATGTCCTCCCCGTGCTCGAAGCAAAACGAAATCGCCGCCTCTACGCTTCCGCCGCATCTTCTCAGTGCCGCTTCGCACATGATCTGAGGGAAGCCCATCTCCACCATTTGCATGATGGCAATGGAATGGCCTTCGTCCTGGAGGCTCTGGTTCTCTCTCGTGAGGCGGCCTGCCTCGCCCGGCGGCGCGGCATTGCCTGACCCCGGGTCGTTGACTCCTCCTTTCGATGTGCCGGACCCTTCCCCACCTCCAGACGTCGTGCCGTCCTTACCAGAAGCGTCGCCCTGTGCAGAGCAGTCCGGGTGCAGGACGCGAAGCGCCTCCCCCTGACAGGAGTAGCAGAAGTACTGCCACACCTCGGCCCACTGCCTCTCCGCTGCATCGATGCTATTCAAGGCATCATTTTCGGTGTCGCCCGAAGCGAGTCGGGCCAGAGAGAGGAACATGTCCGGATCCTTCTTGAAGATGTCGTCCAGCAAGTCTGGAAACTCTCGAATCATGTTTGCCGCCGCACCCATCGCCTTCACCGCGAGGTGGGCCTGCCAAATCGACCCCTCGAAGGACATCGCGCTGAACGCGCGTGGCTCCTCCGGAGCGCCGCGATCTGCTTCCTCGGTGTCGCCCTTGCTCTCCAGCCGGCTGCTCGTGCTCTCTCGGTCCCCATCCGCCTCCTCGTTGGGCGCTTCCTGGACTGCCGTCGCAGATGGCTCTGGTGCCTCGACTGCCTTGAGAGCGTCCAATACACTTGAGATCTGGCCGCTCGCGGCACCGAACCAATCCGTCGCCAAGTGGATGTACCCAGCAAAGAATGCTTCCACGAGAGGCGGCGGCATGAGCCCCAGAGGCAGGGGCGCCACGCGGGGTACCTTCATGTCATCGGCAGCAATTCGATGAGCGCGCACAAACGAGTAGGCGTACCAGTTCTTCGACGGCAGCACGGTGACGTGCCCATCAATGAACCTTGAGCTGGAGCAGCCCTCGGGCAAAACTGCGTTCTCGATCCGAAGCACCGTGCCCTGGTGACGGACGCTGGTCTGCATTCCCTCCGAGTTCACCTGCGTCTTGTATTCGACTGAACTCCCGACCAAAAGGGGCAAGACACCACCTCCGACGATTTGCATGGCCGCGTCCGCGAGAAGGACGCTATCCTTCCGTTTCTTCCAGGCCTCGACGATGTTTGCATCGGAAGCAGCTCGCGAATCTCGCAAGGCCGAGCCCTGCTCGGTAAGTCGGCAAGCTGCCCCCAGAAACGCATCCAAGCAGGCCCTCCACTGCCTTCTCTCATACAGTCTGCGGAGAATGTACAGGCCCTCCACGGACAAGTAGTTCCCGAGATCTTCACTGCAAGTCCACTTGGCGGACAAGGTGTCCGTGTGAGCTAGAGGATGCAGCTCGCGCGCTTCTCCCGCGGCTGCCTGCTGCAGGGTCGTGTATACAGTATCAGGGGAAACGACTTCTCCGGCTCCCAGCAAGGCGACGAGGAATCGAACCATCGGATGGAGGGGAGCAGCGAGGGGAGCAGCGAGAGGAGCTGAACTGGAGAGTCGCATGACCTCTACGCCATTGACGTCGTCCGGTCGCATTTCGGGGAGTAAGTTGCCCAGGACGCGAAGCGCGGTGCGGGCGATCGCGGGGAAGTGCACCAGGCTGCTGTCTACCAGAAGCTTCACCCAGTCTTCGGTGGCCAAAGCGGCTTTGGCTCGTGGGTTCTCGGAGAGCGTCAATACCAGCGACAGAAGATCCGAGCACACAATGAAGGCTCGCTCCGTGGCGGGAGCTTCGTCCTCATTCGCCGAGTCCGGCTTCTCCAGCATGACCGGCGCGTCAAGGAAGGAGGCCATGGACCTGGAGCGCGCGGTGCTCGACAGAAGGAACCGGCGCAGGGGCCCCCATCCAACCTGTGCAGTGCGGTTGGACGCATCAGAAGCCGCGAAGTCGGTCCCGCTCTCTTTGGCATTCGCCTCGAGCCCCTCGCTTTCTCCCGGTTTCAGAAGCGGCGCGGTCGCCTCTTCGTAGCCGAAGGTCGTGCACCTAGCAGCAACCGAGTTGGAGAAGCTGGGCGCTAGAATCTCGCTCGAAAGGGCATGCCCCAGGAGGGCAGCCTTGCGATGGACGTTCCTGGCGAGCTGCTCCACCAGCTCCTTGATCTGCTTGTAGAGATTCGCGACGAGTTCCCGTGACAGCGACGCCAGCTCCGAGGAGCCATCCGACGCGCGCGGGGGAGTGCCATCCTGCGGTGCCCCTGCGGCAGGCTCGGTCCACCTGCTGGAAAATACTTGGAGCGCCAGATAGCGCACGACGATTCGTGCCGCGTGCAGGGTTCGTCGTCGATTCAGGATGTGCATGGCGCTGGAGACAGCAGCAGAATCCGTGTCCGCGCGATCACCTGCCGCAGGCGACGTATCCGAGGCCTGGATCTCAAAGCGGACCTCGTCGCGTCGCGCGTTCTGGAGGAGATCGCAAAGGGTTGTCAGCACCGCCCGGCTCCTCAGAAAGGCAAGATCTTTCTCCGAGAGCTTCGCGCGGAACGCTCCGATGGCCGCACAAGCCAAGTGCGTGGCAGACGACTGGAAGCTCGCGGGGCCCGCCGAGACCTTCTGCCTGTCAATGGCCTTGGATGCCGTGTCCAGGCATCCCAAAACGCTCTCGAGCAGATTCTCGTAGGCGACTCTCGCGATCGTCGCGCATCGAAGTCCTGCAACGTCAGAGCCCCAAAGCAGGTGGTCTTTTGCATAGTCACGCCACTGAGAGCTCTCGTCCTCGTCGCCCTTGGAGACCACCGAGAGCACGCCACCTCCCAGCGTCCCAAGTTCCGCCACCGACGGGAGCGAGAGCACGTCACTCCCGGACACCATCGACGACACAGTCCGGACAAGGATCGTGCTAGCCGTGCTGCCGCTGAGGCGAAGGTGATTCTCGCCTCCTTCGTCATTCGAGGCTCGGCTCGGCAGGAGGCTGGCGAGCACGCGCAGCGGCACCACCCGAAGTGCGCACGCCAGGGATCTTCGTTCGATCCCACGTTTGAGGCAATCCATGTCGCTTTGGGCGAGCTCCGTATCCTGCAGGAACCGGATAACTTCACGGACGGCACGATTCGCATCAGCAGCGTCCAAAGGGCCTTCGGACATCCGTGCCGTGCTCGCCAACCGATTCACGGCACGAGAAGCCAAGGACAGCAGGAAGTCCGCCCTGTTCCCCATTGGGAAAGCGATCTGCTCGTAGGACTTGCCGGTCTCTTGTCTGTGCTTCACCGCCCACTCCGACATGCGCGACGCCGACTGCCAGGCATACTTCATCGCTTCGGATGGTTCCTGGTCCTTCTGGCGCAGCATGAGCTCGACGATGACACCGCTGTGATAGAAGGTGGCGGCGAGCACCTTCCTCCGCACTGCCTTCATGGCTGCTCCTCCGAGGCCCAGCACGTGGCGCAGACCAGTGCGCTGAAGCATCCACTTGTCCAGCGCAGCTACTCGCTGCTCGCCGGAGTCCGTCATCAACTCCTCCAAGGCCTTCCGGACGCGATGGCCGAGGGCTTGTGGGGACTCGTCTTGCTTTCCACTGCGTGCTGCACCGTCGCTCTGAGGAAAGCTGAACGGATGCAACGCACGAGAAATCAGGGGCCGCCGCTGCTCGACCGCGTCGAAGTAGAAGCGGAAGTTGGCGTCCAGGGACGCCGGAAGCCCGACCGAGGGCAGACCGCCTCCGAGCACGGACGCGTCGAGCCAAGCCTTCGCCCTCTGCGTGTCCTCTGAACTGCTTGCAGGAACACGGTGAGGCACACCCTTCAGTCTCAGCGCAGCTGACGGGCGAATGGGCACGCAACAGTGGTACATGAAGGCGCTCAACTTTCCCACCACCTCGGACGAGAGCCTGACCAGCGCGCTAAGCTTCCATCGAAGCAAAGCGCTTTCTCCGGCCCGGTCCTTGCTCCCTTGCGCGCGCGGCTGCTTCATGACGCGCGTGCCTACGACCGTGCCTGACGTGGAGCTCCGGAGGTCCTGATAGAGTCCCCAGAACTGATTGCTATCCAGCGACAGGCGTCCCTCGATAAGGCAGTGGGACTTCGGCCCCCAGCCCTCCACGAATTCGAGCTTTGAGCCGAGCGTCGCTCCCGAGACGCTCACGGTGGTCCCATGACCGGAGCCGGAGAACGTCGACGAGAAGGTCTGCGTGTCACTGGCAAGATCCGCGACGTCCTTGCGGAAGCCTTGCGGCTCCGAGCCAGCGCTCGTCTCCGCTGCCGCCTGGCCAGGCTCCTCGGCGGAGCGCACGCTCTGGAAGGATTTCTCCATCTCAGAGAACGTGAGATAGTACAGCTGCGCGGGGATCGCGTCGGCGGCGGCACTGTTGATGCGCCACACGCCGGCCAGGGATGGGGAATCCCCCTCGTCGGAAGAGCGAAGGTCGGCCTCGGCCATCTTCTGAAGACGATCCAGCTTCAGAAGCAGCTTGCAAGCTGCTGGAAGAAGCGAAACGGCGATCTTGCCCACTGCGGCTCGAAGCACCGTGGTCGTGGAGAGGCAGATCATGGACGCCATTGCCGGGGGCAAGACAGCCAGAAGGAATGGATGAGTGATCGCCTTCGGGCCGTACTTGTCGATCAGGCGCTCGGCCTCGGTCAGGGTGGACTCGCAGAACCTGCAGTAGAATGCGAAGTTCTGCACCACGCCAGTCACCGCCTCCATGGTAGGATAGGGGGACGCCCCGGGGGCCCTCGACAGGCCTTCCGGCATGTGCCTCGGACTTGAGACGGTGACGCTGTCTAGATTCTGATAGAGACCCACGCTCGGGAACAGCTCCTGCTTGGGAAGCTTGTCGAAGGCGACCCCCCACAGAGCGTTGCTGTCGAAATCACCGAAGGATAACGTGCCCTCGTCCGTGTCGAGGACCACAAGCACCTGGCACCCAGACCCAAAGCCGCCACCGTAGTCAGACCGCACTTTCGTCTTCCCGTGCCAGAGCGCTTTCGTCCCGATGTAGCCCCAGCCGTGCTTGTCGCCACCCACGTAGGTGTTGATCCCAGCCTCGGCCGTGCAGACGCCCACGAAGACGTGACCTTTCTCGCACGTCTCCAGCTGGACAATCCAGGAGTACGTGCCCGTGTTCGGTCTCATCGGCATGGTGCACATGCACGTACCCCAGGTCTTCGACTGCCGCTGCACCGCCCGGCGGTTGTTCGCCTTCAGTATGACGCTTGTGCTCGTTCGCTTCGGATCGAAGACGAGGGTGGGATGGAAGAGCGGCCCGATCGCGTTGGGCCTCGACAGCCGCGACCGAGCTCCACTGCCCGCCTCGAGCCGCGACGAGAGCGCCTCCTGATCGAAGCTTCCGAACGAGTAGGGCACGGGGCTCGACTCGCCGGTGTGGATCCCGAGCGCCGTGCGAACACGCGGGGTCGTGAGGGTCGCTAGGTACGCCCTGCGCTGAAGCTCGACCAGGAGGGCCAGCTCCGCCAGCAGGCCGACGTCACGGTTGGGCTCCAGGCAGCGCATGACGTGGCCGGAGCGGAGAGCGAGCTTCACTCCGGACCGCATGCTCTGGAGCTTGGGATCAAAGGTATTTCGGCTGAGCACGCCGACCTCGGCCTCCCTGCTTGCGATTCTGCTTGCCAAGCCGCGAAGAAGGCGCCACGGAGTGGGAGCCGATTCCACCGCGCGGACGCCCGTGGCCTGCCCTTTGGAAGAGCCTCGGTGGGGCCCGCGATCACCCAGGCTCATGTGCAGCTTCTGCATCTCATCACTGATGTCCGCCTCACTTGGCCCTCCCGTGTACAGGGTCGGGCCGGAGGACTCCACGGCTTTCTCCACGGCCTCGACGCCCCACATGAAGTCGACTTCCGCCATGCGTACGCAGAGTGATGCCAGGCGGAGTTCCCGCCAACGTTGCGGCGAGAACTTGCGAAAGGCCTCCCGCGCGTCTTCACACAGCAGCTTCTCCTGCGGAGGCACTTGCATCTTGCTTGGGTCCACGTCTGCGAGCAGGTTCTCCAGCGAGACCCACTTCGCCATGGATGCCGGGTAGAAATAGGGCAGGCCGCTTATCCAGACGCGGAGCGCGAGCAGGCACTGCAGGTTCCTCGTGGCCATCAGAAGCCCCTTATCGTCACCTGACGAGTCGTGGGAGCTGAGAAGGTCCGTCTCAACGCTGTTCACATTCGCAAGCTCCTGGTAGCTGCATCTCGGGATGTACCCATCATGAGACACAGCAGCGCCCATCAGCGGACCAGAATCGATGGTCGCATGGAAGAAGTCTGGCTCCGCCTCATCGCCAGCCAGTGTAAGCACCACGTGCAGAAGCCGGTGAACCAGAAGGGCGCTCGAGCCTGAACCGCTCGAGCCTGGGCTCGATCCAACGCCCGGGCCGGCTCCGGAGCCGGAATCGCGAGGAAGGCTCGTCTTACTGCTCTTCCTGATGATGCCAAGGCCCACGCTGGCAGGGTTCAAGTTCTCTGCGTAGAACGTCGCGAGATTCGCTTCAAGCACGCGCAAAGCACAGCAGGAGACGGAGAAGGACTCGCCGAAGGCTTTTTGCCGAGTCAGATGAAACGTCATCTCCCTGGCTTGGCCCATCGAATGCCTCCAGCTGTAGAGATCCCGACTCGATCGTTGCAGCCAGGAGTTCAGCAGCATCACGGTCAGTGGATGTCGGTTGCAGATTGCCCCAGCTGCGAACGCAGCATAGGCATTATGCCTGTTCTGCGCCTGCCCAGACGTCAGCTCTTGGGTGAAACTCCGTTCCGCGTGTGCAAAGTCATTCGCGCTGCTGAGAGCTTTCTCCGGGCCTTCCCCGCCACCGTCTTGAAAGAGCAACGATGTCGAGAACGCCTCCCCAAAGCGCAGGTGCGGTCCGTCAGAGCAAAGCACTGCAGGATCTTGCTCTTCGTCGAACGAGCTGCAAGGCTCGCAGCCAAGCGCCAGGCAGACCGCCAGCCCAGAGCTCAGCTGAGGAGGGTCGCGGCAGCGCTCTGCCTCGTCCACAGTCTGGCGCTCGCCCTCCCCTCCCTGGGACTGTTCCCCGGGGCCATCTCTCCGTCCTGCCTCTTGAGGCTGTTCGCCTGGACTCAGACCCCAGGCCTGATGGGATGGCTCTGGAGTCCCCGCCCTGGGCTGCTGCTGCTGCTGCTGCTGCTGCTGCTGCTGCTGCTGCTGCTCTGACGAGGGCGCACCGGAAGCGAGGTGCCCTCCTTTGCGAAGGTGTAACTCGGCCTCCGCGGCGGCATACATCCACAGGGTATGCGCCACCGTGTCGATGGGCACGTCCATCAGATCCGGAGGATCCTCGAAGAGCGGCGAGGCGGTCGACGCGGGTGCCCTGAGCAAGTCGTGGCCGTCCTCCGATGTCTTTTGACTGTACTCGCGATTCATGCAATCCAGGATCCTTTGCGAGAAGGATGGCCTAGAAAACAGGTAGTACGGCGCTACTTCGCCAAGCTTGGGTACCGGCACGTATGGCCGGAAGCGTTCCACCTTGGATTTGGTCTTCCGATCGGAGCTCAGGTCGGCGGAGTCGAGAAGCTTGCGAAGCTTTCCGGCGGCGGTTCGCGCCCGTTCTAGGCCTTCCTGCACGGCGGACCCGGCCGAGCTCTCACTGGGTTCTTCTCGGTGCCTGGCGGCAGGCGTGAAGCTGAGCCTGGATTGGACGAGGCGGCGCTCTCTGCTCCCTTCAAGTCTGCTGTCCCGGTGTGCAGCTTCGTATCCATGTACTGCCTGCTGCAGTCTGGACCCGCGGAGGTTCCGAGCGGGCTGCGCAGCGTCTTCCTCGTCAAGAGCAAGCGCGGGAGCACCTTCTTGAGCGCCTTCCCCGGAAGAGACCGCCTTGGCCACATCGCTTCCAGCAGCAGGACGCTCCGCTCCCTCCTCCTCCTCGTCGTCGTCGTCGTCCTTCGTGGCGCTGGCGGACTCGGAAGTCTCCAGCGCGTTCTCCACCATGTCTAACGCATCCAGCAGCATCTTTCCGCACGCGGCGCGAGTCCTCCTCTTGCGCTCCAGCAGCACGCCTTCGTCGGTCCGAGCGATGCTCTGGGACTGTGCCTCGATTTCGTCGGCGAGGAGGTTGACTTGCTCGGCAACGTCCGCGCTCTTCCCCTGGCAAACAACGGAGCGAAGGCTTCTCTTGAGCTCCGTGATCTGGCGGATCTTCGAGCTGTGCGACTGCAATGCTGCCTCCGCCGCTTCTCGAAGCCCCTCTTCGTTCGAGTGCACTAGGAAGGCCGTCAAATAGGCCTCCAGCGGGTTGACGTTCAAGTGCGCCTGCGCCATCTGCGCGCCCAACGGGCCTTTCGGCGGAAGGCGCAACCACTGGTTGCCGCGGACATCGATGTGCCGCTGGAGCAGAAGCGCGAGAAACGGTCCCACAGGCAAGGCGGTAGAGCTTGCCGCTGTCTCTTCCTCGTTCCGGCGTAAGCTCTGCGTGAGGTAGGCAGCGATCATGAGCGCCTGGGCGGACCCGTCCAAACAAGCCTTCGCCACGAGGATACTGGCGCCAAGTCGAAACTTCTCGAGCTCGCCGCTGCTTTCCAGCTTGGTCTCTTGCTGGCGAGCAAGTTCACGGACGTCCACATCCTCTCCAAATCGAAAGCCGCCCTTGTTGGCCTTCGAGTCGGAGTTGCTCCTATTCCTCCCTCTCCGACGTCCACCCCCGCTTCCGCTTCCGCCGCCGCCGCCGCCGCCGCCGCCGCCGCCGCCGCCTCCGCTTCCACCACCGCTTCCTGCCGCGCCGATTACGCCCGAGGTGCCCACGGGGGTGTGAAACCCGCGAGGTGGCTGACTCCTTTTGGCCTCCTGCGGATCGGCAGGCTCGTTCGGCACTTGGCCTGCGTCATCTCCGTCGCCTGCCGGATTGCCAGCCGGAGGCGTGGGGCTCGCGCTTCCCGCAATGCTAGCCCGCTCGAAGCGATGCGCATGGCGGCTGCCACGCCGAGGTCCTCTCTTCCGGCGGGGCTTGCTGGAGCTGCTGCCGCTGCTGTAGGAGTCCGTCGGCTCCGCGCCGCGGTCTCGGTTCCGGCCCCCGGTTGCTTGATCCCTTGGGTCGGCCTCTCTGCGCGGCTCGCTGTAGCTATACTTGCCACTCACGAGAGGGTGCATGTGCAGCGCCGATGCCAGGGCGCTCTCCCCACTCTCCCGCAGAGACCGCACGAGCGGCTCAAAGATGCTGTTGGACAGCCGAAGCGAGACCAGCTGCTCGGTGGCATTCTCTCCAATCTGGCTTGGAACGGCCCCTCCCAAGCTCTCATACCGCGCAAACACTCTTCGCAGGAACCTCCGACAGAGCGCCTCGACCACTTTCTGCGGCCGGCTCCCGGGTCGATCTGCCGAGCCCGCGGCGTTGTCCAAGGCCGCGGCCTGGACGGCCGTGAACACTTCGCTCGCGCTTCTCGACGGCACATCCGGGTCCAGTTCAGCCCCGATGGGCAGGCCCATGAACAGGCATCTTTCCACCTCTTGCTGCGTCAGAAGCGAGTCGCCATCGTCGCAAACGGCGCCTAAGTTGCGGGCGAGGCGCGCTTGGGCCTCGGACGGGCTGCGCGAGAACGCCGCCTCCAGCACGATGTCGCTCTGGTCGATGGAGCGGAGCATGCCACCACCTTCTCCGGCACCTCAGAGGTCCCAGACGCCAGGCGCTCGGCGCCTGAGGCGACGCCTTTGGCCCAGACAGAGCCGAGAGCGCTTTAGAAGACGCTCGAAAGCCCGAAGAACTTGGTCTTGCTCGCGCCTCGTACAGCACTGACAAGGCGTTTCCCGCCGCCCACAGCTCTTCTGAAGCCTAAAGCAGCGGACGACGTCGAAGTCGTTTCGGTTGGTGCGCAGCGCGTGCCTCAAGGGGCGGAGGTGCGTCGTGAAGTCCTGTACAGACGGAAGAGAGGCGCGCCATTTGGTTTTTGAACAGCACTTGCGACGCGGGAACCGCAGGAGCTACTTGAAGAAGCCGCGGAGTTTCCCCCTCTGCCGCTCTGGGATTGGAGGGGTTGTCCGCAAGGTCCACCTCGGAATCCCACAGATCCGAATCCGCGACCGCGTGGATCCGGTTCAGCACCCCAATCGAGCACCTGCCAGTTGAAGGGCAATGGTGGGGTGGAAGGTTCCAGCGACTCATGTTTCCCCGCCCGTCTGGACCAATCGGAAGCGGCGAATTCGAAACCGACCGTCGCAGCGGGACAGACGGAACATCCTTCCGTCACGCCGCCGCCGTGGCCTCTGCGTCGGAACATTTTTTCGGCGATAACCGGCAAATCGCATGCTGGAAGACGACTTTCTGGTGTCCCTCGACGCCGGCGGGCGCATCGAGGACACGGTGCATCCCTGGCGCTTTGCCGCGTGGGAAGGCTTGGTGGGAGGACTGGACTCGGCGGCCTTCGACGAGCTGCTGGCGGATGCGCGGCTGTGCAACACGGGTTTCTTGCGCCAGACGTACTGGATTGCGCACGCTTCTGCCCCTCGCTTTGCTCTGGAGAGCCTTGCGTCCGAGGTGTATGCTTTTCATGCCGGGCGGTTGCCAGCTGCAGCCCAGATCGACCCGGAGAAAAGCGGAGCCGAGTGGTGGGTGCAAGTCCGGCAAGGAACGGCGGCTACACAGCCGCCGGGCCCTGCTACACGGGGAGCCGCCGGCGACGCAGCAGCTGCTGGGCCGGACAGAGGGGATGACGAGGACGCGCTGAATACCAGTTCCACCATGGCCTTCCACTTCGACAAGGACGAGGTGCTGCACGAGCATACCGGGCTGTACGTCCACCCGCAGCTGAGCACGGTGACGTACTTGACCACGGCGGGGGCACCCACGGTGATCCTCGAGGCGACCTCCAAGGAAGTGCTGGAGGGCCGAGACAAGTCGACCTCCGTCGACAGCAGCTTCGTGAGCTTCCCCGTGCAAGGCAAGCACGCAGCATTTGACGGCCGCTACCTCCACGGCGTCATCAGCGACTTTCCGCCTCCCATGGACGCCGAAGGACTGCAGGAGCCCAGCCCCGTCCGTGCCACGCTTCTGGTGAACGTGTGGTTCAACTTTCGACCCTGCGGCGTCAGGCCCTTTCCAAGTACCCTGGCCTCAAAGATGGCGTCGCTGCCGAAAGTTCGGCTGAAGGGAGACTGCCCCGCTGCAATCTCGGTGCCACACGCGGATTTTCAAGAGCTAAGCCGTGGTGATGACGGTAGAGACGAGGATGCAGTACGGGAGAATGAAGCTCCCGCGATGAGGGCCTCGGTTGGAGACGTGCTCCGCACCCTCGAGTTCAGGTTCAGCCGAACGGGACGGGTCCACCTCGTCCGCCTGCCAGTGGCGAAGCTGCCGACCGGCGCCGAAGCCACCTCGTTCATGATCGAGCACGCAGATGACAGATCACGGCCTGCGGTAATAGAAGACGCGCTGACAGCATCCCCCGCGAAAGGTCCAGGTCGGCCAAGCCAAAGCGAAGGTGGCGCACTGGACGAGCGTCACCCGAAGCGGCAGAAGCTTCCATGAGGCCGAGGCGATCCCATCCGGGACAGTGGTACCGTACGATCGAGCCCATTGGACGCTTCGTGTGCACGCAGCCTTCTCTGCGACGCTTGCTATCCTCGACGTTCCTCTACGGAGGCTGCAGATCCCTCGGCGCGGCGCCCTGCTGCCCTCCTCCTCATTTTCCGAGGTGAGCGGATTCGATCGCCGAGTAGGGATCTCTGGTCGTCTGGTACCAACTCCGTATGACGTCGAATAGACGACCAGCGCAGCTTCCGCCATGCCTGGTGCGCCATGTGATCGCAAGGTTGTGGGGGCCGAGTGTGCATGCCGCGTTGTCCTCCTTATCCTTTTCACGGTGGAGATGGGAGCCAGGCCCTGCTGGAAAGGCCATCACCAGGCAAACGAAATCTTCGCTTTCTCTTGCATTCACCACCTCTAGAAGTTGGACTCCGTAGGGAAGCCTGCCATTCGGCCACCAAGATCTCATCCTCACCTTCGGCTGCCAACTGCTCCGCATCCAGGAAGCGTTCGGCCTGAGCCCAGGAGCGCCAGGGGATGTGTGCTCCATCAAGCTACTTCCTTTTATCGTGCTCAGGCGTTTGCCATCTCCCCACATCTTTGAATACTGGAAGAACTGGAAGAACAGGAAGAACTGGAAGAACTGGAAGAACTGGAAGAACTGGAAGAACTGGAAGAACTGGAAGAACTGGAAGAAGTGGAAGAAACACGCGCATACATACCGTCACACGTACAAACCAAAGAAACTCGCACAAACACTGTACGCCGAGATGCATGGGCGTACTTTACGAACAACAGACCGAACACGTGCGCCGAAGAAGGTGCTGCATGGCCTTCTGGCGTGGCGTTAGACGTAGGCTTCGACATCAGCTTCGACATGGCCTTCGACATGGCCCGAGGCAACGGACAGAGACTTGGCCGACCTCAGACCCTTAGTAGCGGAAGCGGAGCACGTATCGAATGCTGTGCTGGCTTTCCTTGTAGATCAGAAACTCGTTGTGGTGGAAGCTGGAGTTGACGGACGCACTGCTGCTGGCTGCCGCCGGCACTTCGATGTTTCTGCCGTTGAGATTCACCGTCGTCTGGGTGCCTCGAGGCTGCTTCGTTCCGACGGCAAGAACGGAGTCGAAGCCGTTGGGAGCCTTCCGAAGGCTGGGATCGTCCCTCGTGATGCGGTGAATGTTGCCGAGCGCCACCTCGGCGATGAACATGATTCCAGTCCTGTTGGAAGTCCGGACGTAGCTCAGGCTCTTCTCCTGCATGTCGGCGAAGTAGATTCCGCGGCCCACACGCCCGCCCGAGTGCGGCATGATTCGCAACCCGCTCTTGAGAATCGCCGCCACCACTGCGACGTTCGTGCCGTGCCAGAGCAGCTTGCGCTCCACGAGGTCGTCGTGCGCCTTGAAGCGCTTCTCCTCGCCGTGGCGCCTCACCCGCCAGACCGTCTCGAGGCGGCAGCGGTTCGCGGGGACACTGACGTACTTTTGCAAGACCTTGTACTCCGGATCGCTGGGAGGCAGCAGCTCGAGGTCGGCCTCCAGCTGCTGATACTTCAGTTCGGCGGGGTGCACTTGCTGGACAGACGTGTCCGCAGCCGCCGTCATCCCCTGCGCCATCGCAATGTCGCTGAGCACGTTCAGCATGTCGAACTTCTCCTGGAGCTTGTCCGCGGTGTCGATGATGGGAGGCTTGGAGAAGCCGAAGGAGTGCGGGATGATGGTGTAGAAGTCGCTGCAGCAGTCCGTGAGCTCCTTCCGGCTCGCTCCTCGCTGCAGCGCGGACTGCAGTTCCTCGAGCGCCTCGAAGCCGCGCTGGACCTGCGCCTGCGACAAGGCGCCGAGCGGAAGCTTCTCCGGGTCGATGTTCATGTCCTTCATGCTGGTGTTGAACATGTCCTCGCTGAAAATCAGCTCCATCAGGGACTGCGTCTCCCTGTCCAGCGAGCAGGAGACGGGGCCTTTCAGGGCCGGGCCTTTCCCGGCCGGCGTGTTTGGCGCGGAGGTGTCCTCGCGCTTCATCTCGACGAGGCAGTACTTCCCGCGCTTGGGCTTGATCTCCGCGCGGTCGTCCCAAGGGACCCCCGTCTTGGATTGGAACTTCTTGCAGAAGAGTTGGAAGGCGTGGTCGGAGTCGACCGGACCCACGATCTGCGTCTGGCCGGCCGCGCCCACGCGGCCCCACTTGGTGAAGAGCGACACGCCAAGCGGCGTCTCGATCAGCTGGGCCTTGTAGTACCTGGTCCCGGTGCAAGCGAACGAGCGGTCAGGACCAACAAGGCGAGGGAGCGAGGGATTATGGAGCACCGCGTGCAAGCCGCGCCGCCCAGCAGGCTGGGAACTTACTTGTTGTTGTTCTCGCCGATGTTGGTCTGGTTGAGCATGTACTCCAGGCCCTGGAAGACTGTGCCGCTCTGCAGATGCGGCGGTGCGCCTGGATCCACCTGGCCGGCAGCCGTCTGCGCCGAGCTCTTCGCGGATGCCAGGGACGCGGTCGGACTGGACTTCTGCATGGCGCCGCGGGCCTTGACCATCCGGATGGGCGTGGAGGGGGACTGCGGGTCTGGCTTGACGCTCTTGGCCGGCGACGAGCTGGGCTTCACCTTCGTCGAAGGCGACGGGTCCGGCTTCGCAGCCTTTGCAGACGGCGCGGCCTGGGCAGGCGGCGCGGCCTGGGCAGACGGCGCGGCCTGGGCAGACGGCGCGGCCTGGGCGGGCGCCTGGCCCGCCATGAACTGCGCCGGCGGCGGAGGCGGCATCGACGCCGCTCCCGCGCGCGTCAGGCGGCTGATGGGGCGCACCTTGCCGGAGTGCGTGTTGGTCTGCTGCATGTGGAGCAGATCGACGTGGTAGGTGAAGCCGCTGCTGTCGCTGTGCACGAAGCGAGAGGACAGCTGCGCGTTGGGGTGCTTCTGGTAGCTGTCGTAGAGCTCCTCCACCTCCTTGTTGTTGTCCTCGTCGTAGGCATACCAGCCGTCGGGCTTGCCCAGCGGGTCCCGCTGCAGGAAGTAGTGCCAGAGCACGTTGGAGGCGATCTTGAAGGGCACGGAGCGGGTGCACTTGTACTTCTTGGCGACGGGCGGCTCGTCCTTGTCCGCCCATTCGAGGCCGCTCTTGCTCTGGAAGGTCCTCTCGAAGGACGTCTCGGCCTCCTCGAGGAACAGGGGTCCTTCCAGCTTGCATTGGCCGCTGGTGCCCGTGCGGCCCCATCTGGTGAACACGTAGTAGTGCTTGCTGGCGGCGCTCCGAGCGGTCCGGCGGCGCTTGCCGGCGGTGCTCTCGCTGCTGTTCTCCAGCAGCTGCATCACATAGTACTTGTCCATGTTCCTGCTGGGGTCCACGAGCTCCAGCTTGGCGTAGCGGTCGCCATGCACAGTGGCCGTGGCGGCCAGGGCGGCGTTCGCCACAGCGACGCCGTCGTCCAGCTCCATGGGGTTGGAGCTGGCACTGGGCGGCGCGACGCCGCTGAGGCCGGTTTTCACCGCCGGCGACTTCTTCGGCGACGCCTTGGTCTTCTTGGGAGAGGGGCTGCTGGGCGGCTTGGCGGCATTCCTCTTGCGGCTCCTGGGCGCCTCGGGCGCCTGGGCCGGTTGCGGCGGCTCCGCCTTGGCGCGAAGTCGGGAGCTGCGTCTGGTGGACATGTCGCGTCTGGGGCCTGGGCAGCACTGGCGGCGGAGAGCTCTGGCCTAGGAAGTGGAGCTCTGGGCAGATGGGCGCTGGGCGGAGGGGCGGCGGAGACTCTGGCGCGGAAGAATCTTTTCTTCAACGGGCGCTGGAACGGATCCGGAGTTGGGCCCACTTCGCGACAGCTGACTCCGACGCGCTGTGCAAGCTGAAACATGGCCGAATACGAGCGCCCGAAGATTCGAGAGAGGAAAGGTGGGGTGAATGCCACGTACAATGGGGTAATAGAGAGCGATGTCACAAGATTCTGTCACAACCGAATGGTGAACTTCGAAACTTCAAACAAGGAGATAACAAAGCGGCGTGGCGCGGGGCCGACACCGCGCGACACGGCGACACGCCGGGAAATGCGGAAGTAGGCTTGCGGAAGAAAAGTGGGCGCTGGAACGACGGGAAGAGGATGAAGAAGGGCACTGGCCTTGCAGCAAGCTACCCAGGTCCTTCCTGCCTCTAAGAGATCAACCTGACGGCGCGCTTGTCGTCTAGCTATATCATCATCATAGCAGTTGCTTCAATGGATCAGTTTGTTTGATGCGGCGCATCAGTTGATGCATGAACTACGTCGATGGCGCAGTTCGGCGTGTCAGATTGACACGTCAGATTGACATGTCTGAGACATGTCAA